>CAKAOI010047193.1:0-129663 GCA_916701655.1 Sebastiscus albofasciatus
AGTGTATATGAGATTCTCCTCTTTCCTCTTTTAATAAATTAATAATAAAGATTCTCTTTATTGGTGAAACTTCCAAAGCTGTAGCATGTTCAGCTGATTTTATTAAATTTAGTTCTCAACATTTTGGAAATTAAGACAACTGTTATAGCACTATTCATATCATTCAACCTTTATTTTAACTCAGAAATATATTGAGTTAGAGAGTAAAAAGAAATAAGAAAAAAAATCATAGGCACCAGGAAACACAAATAAAAAAATTAATAGATAAAGCAACTAATGAATCAACTAAAACAAGTAGATGTGAAATAGGATGAAATTAAAAATTTAAATTGCCCTACTGATAAGAGTGAGCTGAACTAGATTGTTCTTCATGTTATTCCATGTTGCAGGTGCACAGCGGGGAAAAACTGTTTTTTCCAAGCTCAGTAAAAATAGCTGGCACTTTTTATTAATAATAATATAATCCAATCATTTGCTATGCAATTATTAGCAGCATATTTGAGAATATGTTTATATGGGACCTGGCCAGAGATTTTGTTGATGGCTCAGCAATTCTAAAAAAGAAAGAAGGAAATCTCCGTGCATACTTTCTCTGACGATACGACATGAGCACAAAATACTTGAAACTTATCTTTTTCAAATGTTTAATCTAAAGTTGCATACCTTATGCTTTTAAATGAAGATTTGGGTTTAAAGCAGTTTGGATCAACTGCGTTGTGAAGTGCTATATACTTTAGATAAAGTTGAATTAACTGAGTGTAGTTTGTACTAAGTCTGGGCGATAATTCAATATGATAATTTATCGTCTTTCAATGGAATCATATCATGATGAAATCATATATCGAGATACACTATTACGTCGTCTAAGTTGATAATAATATAATAATAATAATATAATAATAATAATAACAAGCATATATTAACTCAAATTTCTTACAAAATCTGATGTGAAATATTTTGAGGAACTATAATTTACACTTTAATTACCACTCCGTTCAATGTGATTAATAAACGGTGTATATGTGGGAATATTTTTGTTTTTTCTTTATAATTTCACTTTAAACTTTTTATTTTCATTTTGCACTACAGTTCTTAATTAAATGAGAAAATACTTTTCATTTGTGAAGTATTTAATTCACACAGGAGTATACAAAATACTATTGACTTACCAGAAAACATGCTATCTCGTGATATATATCATTATGGAGATATGACATGACCTATGTTGTGATAGAAGATTTTGACCATATCGCTCAGCCCTAATTTGTACTACACTCTCTGTAGTTATCGGCGCCCACGTCCTCGTATCTGTAAAGGATTCTTGTTTTTATATATGTGTGTGTGTGTAACGGTGTGAGTTTAGAGGTTTTCTTCACATTCTCTTTGTCTATCTCCCCCTCTCTCTTTTTTGCCCTCCTGTCTGTTTTGCAGAAGGTAAGCTCAGATTCCCTCTTCTATAATCACTGGCTTTCCCATCTCCTCTCTTCTCTTTTTTTTCCCCCCCGATCTGTTCTCCCTCTCAGTCTGGCATCAACATGTTGGAGTTGAGAGGTCGCTGCTGTGTCACAATGTGTCCCACCGCAGTGTACATTTTCTCCGCTACCAGTGTTTGATCTTGCATTCTTGTGCGCAATTTCCAATGTGACGCTCTGATTTGTCACAGAATCTGAAGCTGCACCTGCAAAGTAGTTTATGCTGATATACAATGCTGCTTATCTTTCTTTGCAGACTTGTTCAAATTCAAATTAGGTGTTTTTTTTATATTTTAAAGGAAATTACCACTTTTATTATCTTTATTTACAGATTATGATAAAGATTAAGATTGAAATGTGACACATTAATAATGATCATGCAGGGCTATGAAAGACAAATTATGAATTAGATACACATGGACCATCTGGGCTCTGAAGGAGTACGGCTATCTACTTAGCAGTCTCTCTTTATCCCTCTAAGCAATACAAAGTTGTCTCCTCTTAGAATGCTAAAGTGTCATGTCATAAAAGTAAGAATGTGTTTGACAAACCTCCCCATGGACCAAAGATGATTAATTTGTATTTCACAGATGAACTCTTAAAAGCAGAACTCAGGTTTTTTTATCACACTAGTGTACTTTCCTCCGCTGAGCCTGGCCTCTTCATGTGTATCTTTATCTAGCTTTCATGATTACACTGTCTGTCACAGCATATCTTGTGATCACAGGGGGGATCCCAGTCTTTATCACACAGACTGTGGTGTATTTTCACCCACTTGTTTCACCCCGCGGTGAACACTGCTGGGAAACACTGTTTCTGAACAGCCTCTGCATCAGATCTGTCTTTCGTGCGCATGTGTCTGCATTTGTGTGTCTATGTGATGTGTCCTGCAGGTCTGCCAGCACCCGAACTCCAGGATGAGAGAGTGGGGGGCGGAGGCGTTGACGGCGCTCATCAAGGCCGGCCTGGCCTACAAACACGACCCTCCGCTGGCCCAGAATCAGGTAGATAACACTACAGGTGGTCAAAAACGACAAACAAATATCAAAATGTATAAAACACAGATAGGGCTGTCGCACTAACTGCAATATTGCAATACCATGCTATTGACAAGCCATCCGCAGGGGATGGCAAGCAACCACCGCAACTGCTATGTTCATGTTGCTTCTTTTTTGAATTCTTTGCAATGGGAGCACCGAGTATTTACACTATGCTAAACGCCAGCAGCGTGACGAGGCACTGAGCGCTGCACTTATGGTCGAGAGTTGAAATATGTTCAACTTTGGGTAAAATGCTGCGCTCGTCACTTTCACTTTTTACCCAGCTGTCCAATCACAATGGTGGAGGGGTGGGAAAAATACCACAAAGACCAACTGTCACATCCTACATGTAGGCTACAGGTGCTGAACAACAAAGGAATGGAGGAAAAATTAATACACATAGACCGGCGGTCCTCTCTCCCTATATGTGCTTCAGACTTCTCTTCATCCAGAGCAAGCACTCTACCGCGTGCCGATATTTTTACATCAAGCATCTATATAGGTAATATTAGCCTAACAATAAAACATAATTATATAGCAGATAAATTAAGTAATTTGCAAAAAAAAGGCAATGATAGCGCAATGTTGAGCCAATCATTGTCACCGCGACAGCCCTAAACACAGCCTGTATATAAAGATGGACGACATGACGGCTCCCCAAAAGTGAAGCCAAAACATGTTGATCGCCCCCTGGTGGCTGGCTGCAGTATAGGTCATAAACCCCGCCCCCCTCCATGTTAGCGGATGGGACATGGGCCAAACTAAAAAGTCAAAGTAAGTGTCAAATAATTTTTTTCAAAGGATGGTTTCTGTCATTTTAGGTAGTTCTTATCACGCTGATTTATGTTCAAGTGTTCATTTTTCTTATAAGTTTGGTTTTAATTAGTTTGAAGCTATAAAAGGGGGGTGAGACTTCATGATTGACAGCTGTGATTAACAGCTGCTCTGAGTGAAGTAGTCGCGGAGCCAGAGGCTCGAGAAATGAGAGAAGAGATGTTAACTTTAATCTTCCAGAACTGTCAGGAGTCTGTGTAATAGAACATGCGACAAAGAAAAGAAAGTAGTTATAGAGATATTATGGTTATCGATATCGCAGTTCCAGCCCCCCCGACCACTACTGCGCAGACTCTGGCTCCAAATGACGTCAAAATCTCAAGATGGCAGCTCCTCAATATCTGTGATGCTAAATTACGAATCCTGCTATAGCGAAGGCATGACCCGCCCTGCTCTTCCTCTGATGCCTCATGCCTTTGCTATAGTAGGATTCGTAATTTCGCATCCGGAATATTTTGTTTTCGCTTTTGTATAGTGGAAGGAAGTGGAGATGCGTTCTCCATCTTTATATACAGTCTTCGGTATAAAACAATGCAAACAAAAACATTTTAACCGTCACCTCTTTGCTCTTAATCCTTCTCCATCATATGAACACTGTCGGGAGTATTTCATTAGATGGATGTATTATTTGTCTTGTCTGGGTTTCACTCCTTAATATTGTCTGTTTGTAATGCTGACATTTGAGAAAGCTCCTCCACTGTCGCAGCGTATGCCGTGATAGATAAGAGTGTGTGCCAAATGCTTAAAATGTGGAAAACAGAAATGTCACAGTCACTTTCTCTTGTCACTCACAAACACAGAGTGTGTGACCTTCACCTTAGTGAGACAGATAAAGGGAATGGCACAGCGCTTATCTGAAAGAGGGCAGAAGAACTGTGTGGAGGTTAATAGAAACGGCACAGAGCCATACAAATGATGGCTTTCCTGTAGGATATGCACAATGCCATCACGTATACTTCAAGGCCTTTCTCACAGTGCATTAACCATTGCATGTTGTTGTGTTAATATAATGTAATCATCCAATCATTTAATGGTATATAATATAAAAAAGGAAAAAAGAGAAACATTTGCATCAGACTCACCGCCACACTGAAAGTGTTCAAAAATAGCAGTGGAAATACAAATTGGGGATTAAATTAGCTGTTTAAATGGTGCAAATTGATAGTTTATTTTCTACTCTGCACCTGAATGAGTTTTCCAAAAATTAAAAGACTTTTTATGAATTTCCAAACTGCTTTCCTCGGGTTTGTAAATTGCTTATTTCTTAACTTTTCTTTTTTTTTTTCTTCAGAAAAAAAGACCCAAAAATCCTTCATGGCGACTTGATATTAAGACATTTAGTCCTCTATACTTTCACATTTTTAACAACCATAACATATAACACAACAATAATCCCTTCAAGCATCTGCATTCATTATGTTTTCCCACTCATTTATCCAGTTTGTTCCTTTAATTTGTACTTGTCTGTATGTCATCCATGCCACTCAGAGAACTGGGGTTATGCAAGTAATCTATTGTGTTAGAATAAATCAAAAAAGACAGTTATGACTCACTTTTAACAACTCAGTAGGAGCACAATAATATCGGCCCTGACTTGGAAATTAGACAAAAAAAAGTGATCTGTACAGCAGACACTTTATTGTATAAAGTAAGTTTAAATAGATTTGGACAACTTTTTACAGTCAAATGTCTTGAACCATCTTTCATTAGACTGTTTACACCCATCTACGGTATGTCTCCCCCAAACTGGACGTAATAAATGAGTTTAATAAAGATGCAACTGTTCTAAAGTTATATGCAGTGTTGTAAGAGCATAGTTTACAAAGTAAATTACATTTCTTTATCTTTGCCGTTAATTTATCACTTAACTCAGTGGTTCCCAACCTATTTTCTTTAAAGTCCCCCCCTACTGGTATCTAAGAAAAGCTGAACCCCCTCAACGTCATAACCCTAAAAACAAATTACAAATCCTCAAACAAAATCCTCAATTCTTCTTTTATTAAATCGACTTTCTTTATTTATGTTGACGAAACTGACGAGTTATATTCATTAAAGTGTTGACGTCTTGATGGATTCGCCAAGCGAATGCAGATACGTAATATGTTCTTTCTTTTTTGTAACGATTTTTTGATATTGTGTTTAAATAAGTGTAATTGGTGGTGTTGTTAGATTGCTGCTAGACCACCCAGTTAATACAGGTCAAGCGGAGAGCCAATAGATTTTTGATTGCAGTGAAAATGTTGTTTTTTTGAAAGGCTAAACGCCAACGAATATGGATTGAAGCAGAATATTTAGTTAGATTTTGCTATAAAATATATCTTTTTACATAGTTTAGACGTTTGTGTGAATTATCCATTAAGTGTGTTATTATTATGATTTTAGTTATACATGAGCAAATCTAATTTTGACAACCTCAAAGCAGACAAATCCTGGCGCACCCCCTGTGATCTTTGGCGCACACGGCTACCTCGCTGCATCTGTCACACATGTGGTGTCTCCACTGACACAGTGTTGCCTCTGCTGCGCTGTTACAGCCGGAGGTTTGGGAACCAGTGAGTGAACAAATCAGTTACTATCTCCTTATTTCTGTCCCCCCAGCGGCTGCAGCTTCTCTTGCTGAACCCCCTGAAGGAGTTGTCCAACGTGCTGCACGCAGACATCCGGCAGAAGCAGCTGGAGAGTGTCCTGCAGATCCTACAGAGCCAGGGAGACAGCCTGGGGCCCGGCTGGCCCCTCGTCTTGGGCGTCATAGGAGCCATCCGCAATGATCAAGGGTAAGAGCGCAAGGGAGGATGAGGAGGAAGAGGAGGATTTACTTATTTAGTTGCTGAAATAGATCTTGTTTTATGCTAAATGCAAATCTTTTTTATTTGTGAGAGACGTCCTAAATTTCTACACTTACACTGCAAATAATCCAAGAAACTGAACTCAACCAAAGCGTGCCATGTGTCTTGTTTCCCTTCAGTGAGTCATTGATCCGAACAGCCTTCCAGTGCCTGCAGTTGGTGGTGACAGACTTCCTGCCCACCATGCCTTGCACGTGCCTCCAGATCGTAGTGGATGTAGCCGGCAGCTTCGGCCTGCAGAACCAGGAGCTCAACATCAGCCTCACCTCCATCGGCCTACTGGTGAGACTTGTAGTCTTTACTTTGAAGTGTTATGCTCAGACACACATTCCTACAAGTGGTTCATTATCTTGTCTTGTGTAATACTCTGCAAAGATGCTTAGAAAAACATTTGATTAACTGGTCTGCTGGGCTTTGAGAGGCCATCAGTAGAATAATGGGATATAACCGGTCAAGTCTCATGTGTGAATGTGTGAATGTGTGTAACTACGAAGTTGAAGCAGGGCTATGCTAGCACAGAATATGGTAATATAATAGAAACTTCCTGCTCCATTAACAGTACTATTGGAATAAAACTTTTTTGTGAGGATGTGACAGGTTGGACACATTTCTTTTCCTATAGTTTTAAAGCTGAAACATTATATGTGTAATATGATTAGACGGTTACAATATCACATAATTCCTTGTTTTGCATTATTTTATCTAATTTAACAGCACTTAAGCGCTCCGCTGACATTTCACAGATACTTTGTACAGTATTCAGGACATGCAAAACCCAATATTGATCTGTGGTTTGCGGGATTATTTCTCTCGGAGTGTGGCTGTTCCTGCGAGATTACTTTATGGTAATAGGATAGCAAATCTGCCAGAAGCATTTTACCAACCTTCCTCTCTAATTTGTGCCCGCACTCTCTCCCCCCCCCCCCCACTTCCCCTTCTACCCACAGTGGAACATTTCGGATTACTTCTTCCAAAGGGGCGAAGCCATCATACAGGAGCTGGAGAGGGAGGAGGAGGCTCTGCAGAAGCAGGCCCAGGAGAAAGGAGAGACCCTGAACAGGCCCTTCCACCCCGCCCCTCCCTTCGACTGCCTGTGGCTGTGCCTGTACGCCAAGCTGGGCGAGCTGTGCGTCGACCCGCGGCCCGCTGTGCGTAAAAGCGCCGGGCAGACGTTGTTCTCCACCATAGCTGCCCACGGGACCCTGCTGCAGCAGCCAACATGGCATATTGTGATCTGGAAGGTACAAGAATTTGTAATTATCATTTAATTGAGTTGTACTGGAGAAGGCCGGCATCCATATTGTCTGTACAGAATATTGTTGAAATACATTTCCTTTCCTTTGATCTATACTTTGCATTCATTATCTTATTTTAAATGGTTATAGACTCTAAATCTTTGGAGCTCTTTCTGCTGGTTGAACTGTCTCGGGTGTCACCACTAGGTGCTGTTCCACCTGCTGAACTGTGTGAGGACGTCATCCACCACAGCGGACAAGGAGAAGATTGAGTCCGGCGGCGGGAACATCCTCATCCACCACTCGCGCGACACGGCTGAAAAACAGTGGGCGGAGACGTGGGTGCTGACGCTAGCCGGGGTGGCACGCATTTTCAACACGAGGCGGTATCTCCTCCAGCAGTTAGGTGAGCCAGGCGTGATCTACTCTGATTACTTGACCTCTGAATCTGCCTGCGTGACTGCTACCTCGCTGAACTGCTGCGTCTCTCACACGTATGGTGTCCACACAGACAACGTTTCTGCCAGCCCTTTCTTTCTACATAAAGTTTGCCTTTCATAATGGCCATTTCATTTTTATTTATTTTACACAGAAAAAGGTTAAGAAGGGTGTGCTCAATTGTAAATAATAATAATAATAATAATCCCAAAAGCCGGTACTCTATTGCCGTGCAAGTCACTGCATTTTCCACAACACTGTCCTGCAAATATTTCAGAATAAAAGCCATGTATTAACAAATGAAAGGATTCTGTCCCATAGATGTATGGAGAGAATGCTAGAGGGCTTTTATTTTGAAACTGAAACAGGAGGTGTTAAAAATAAATATTTAATTTTTCATGTCTGTCTGCAGTAATGTTGCTGATATGATGTCAATATACGGTCAAAAGGTTATTTTCACTGTCCATTTTTGCTGTTAACCACACGGCATGTGGAAAGAGTGCTGCACAATTAATCAAAATTTTATCAAAATCGCAATGTGGCCTACTGCAATTTTCATTTCGCAGGATGAGGAGGAAATCGTAATATTTGTGATTACGAGATGTGTCAAAATACCATTTTAAATGAAATATTGTTGTGGCCTACACATCATATTCTACAGGCTCAAGAAAACATCTTTTTTTGGGTCAGACCCCCACAAAACAAATCACACCATAATCACTTTAATATGTTTTTAAATGAAAATGAGAATAATGATGTAAAAATGATCGTGCAGCCCGAGGTGAGACCTCGAATCTCTAGAAGAGCCGCGCTGCTCGCATGGACTATGACCTGTTAACATGGGTGCCAAAATAGAAAGCACACTCGCAGGCAGTGTGGCCAAGGCGTGACACGCTGCTCGTTCACCACTCAGCCGCCACACTTTTGTAAACAATAAAAAATCACATATTGAAATGTATTCATGAGTCTGTGCTAAGTGGAGCAAAAGTCCAGGAGCGGCCCCGGCTGTATTTACTGCTATATTACCACACATTAAGTCACGTTCAGCCCCAATGCGGACAGGATTAATATTCCAGGGAGATATGAATGATAAAACATGAGCTCCTCATTAACTGCACTCATCCCTCTGAACATTTTAGCCAGTGCCAAATTGCAAGAGGTGACTCATAATATACAACACATTCCCAGCCTACTACTACACATTAAATCACTTAGAGGAAGGCTGCTTCCTACAGATAAAATGATTAACTGTTACTGGCAGTATAATATCATAGTATGGGCCTCCTAGGGTGAACGTATGTCACTGAAAATAGGCTTATATTCATTTATTAACAGGAAACTGTGTTTGCGACTGATACACCTGCGCTTCTGGCCGTAGTTGTCAGCGTGTGGCCTCTTTGAACTTCTGTTAGTTGCCTCATGTCTGTTTGAAACCTCACATATCAAAGTGCTGACTGTCATGCTTTATTCATGCCGCTAATTGTCAGTCTCATTGTGTGTCTGCAGGGGATTTCTTCGAGGCCTGGGAGGTGCTGCTGAATCACATTCAGTCAGCCGCTCTCAGCAAAAACAACGAGGTCTCCCTGGCCGCCCTCAAGAGCTTCCAGGAGATCCTACAGATCGTCACACCTGTTAAAGACTCGGACAAAGCAGCTGACGCATTCGCTGCTATCGGCGTCCCCCCAGTGCTCATTGACCCCCTCTCGGCGTCCGGTCCCGGCAGACCCCTGGTGCGTTCAGATTCACTACTCGAGCGGTTGACGCGATACAACGGCGCCGAGCTGCAGGCCCCTCCCCCAGGGGAGGAGTCTGCCCTAGAAGACGCCGCGTTGTGGTGGTCAGCGTGGAACACGTGGTATCGAACGGGAACAGACAGCACAAGACCGCCCAGTGGCCCGACGGAGAAGTTCTCCTTCATCCCCAGCCAGCCCTTCCTCACAGCGTTGATCCAGATTTTCCCAGCGCTCTACCAGCACATAAAAGCCAACTTCAGCATGGAGGATCTGAAGAAGCTGGGGGTCATCCTCCACGGGGCCGTGTCCGTGCCGATCAGCAGCGACGCCTCGCCCTTCATCCTCCCCTCCTACACTGAGGCGGTGCTCACCAGCCTGCAGGAAGCTGTGCTCACCTCTCTGGATGTTTTGCAGAAGGTGGGCAAAGAAAAATTAATTGTCAGAAAACAAAAATATGGGTACCAAAGAGGCTTTCAACATGTGTTATACATTATGTACCATACAAAATAGCATCAAGATGAGAGCCAAGTCGGGTGTCGTGTTGCCCTGGGGGTCTGAGATGATAATGACCCTAGTTTGAATCCAGCAGGGGACCTTTGTTGCATGTCATCCTCCTCTCTCTCTTCAAATTTTCTGCCTATCTCTTGACTTTACATTCAGAAAAAAAAGCCAAAAAATGATCTTAAAACATGAGAGCCAAGTAGATAAATAAAAGAAAGAAAACAGTTATCCCCTAGAACTTGCTCCGTTATGTGAGAGCAGCCCTGATGCTTTAATCCAGTGTTTATCCTCTATATCCCATTACTACTAATTAGTTGTTAAAGGGAAAGTTCAGGTGTTTTGAAGTGGGGTTGTATGAGGTACTTATCCATAGTCAGTGTATTACCTCCAGTAGATGACGGTCGGTACGCCCCCAGTTTGGAGAAACAGATATGAGTACCGATACGGGAGCAAAGCAATATACCGCTGTGGACGGGGACGGCAGAAAAAACGTATTTTAGCCACCTAAAATAAGGCTCACCTAAAACAATCTATCAGTTTAAGTGTATGCTATATTTAGGATATTTTCACTGGTTTACTTCGCCATCAGAGAGCCCTTTCTGACGGGGAACTGAAGCCGTTGTATCCATCTATGGAAACATTTCCTCGTAGCTTTTAATTGCCGCCGTCCTCTCTGCTATGAATAACACCTCTTTGAGAATAGCAGACCTTTACTCTCCCTGTAAACAAAAAGTTATTTCTTCCCATTTTGTGTCAACTCCGTCCAGGAAACAATGTGTCAGTCTGCTAAATTATGCAATGTGCAGTCCCGTGGTGGATGTCAGCAGTGTTTGTTCCTCCCTTTCCCTCCCTGCTGCAGGCCATCTGTGTGGGCCCGGAGAACCTGCAGGTCATGTACCCGGCCATCTTTGAACAGCTGCTACTCTTCGTGGAGTTCTCCTGCAAGCCTCCTCAGTACGGCAGGATGGAAACCAAACACGTGGCCAATGCCAAATACAACCAGGTAAGGGGGGAAGTGGAACTGGCTCTTTAACTTGCTTTGTTTTTGCAATTTATGTCTTTTTTTTCCAGTTTGTTTCATTAAAATGTTGGGTGGTGTACGCTGTTATTCGTTGCCCAGCCATTCTCAACGAGATCATCCCTCTTCTTTGATGTTCATGAAGCCCCCCCCTCCTCTCCCTCCTTCAGTCTAGTCCTTGATGAGGCCCCCATCATGGCCCTTCATGAGATTGACAGGTTCTTCTGGACCTCCATTAGTAGCCCCAAGCCATTTCTTCCTCATATTCCCTCCCTCGTGCTTCATCCTCTTGGCAGCACGCCACACAAATGTTTCACTTCAACTCAGTTCAAACACAGTTCATTTATTTCCCAGTGACCTTGAGCAAGATTACTTCATTTATTAAAACCACAAATATTTGTAATTTCTTCTCAAGAGCAGAGGAGACTTTTCACAACATTGTTCTGATATCACTGTCTTTTTCTTACTGATTGTTGTTGCGGAAACCTCAGGCCCTGTTCAGACCTGATATTAACCTGCGTCCTGAGTGATCCGAAGACGAGTGGACAGCTTTAAGTACGTCTGTTCACACCTGTCATTAGAGGACGTCTCCATCTTGAGTGACCACTTGCGATCTGATCTTACTTCCCCGCTCTATATGCAAATAAACACATAGTGAACAATATGGCTAATATACAGCAGACGTTGTGACGTAAGATTACATGAATGTCAGCAGTAATATTCTACATATTCGTGAATTTGGGTACATTTTATTAACATACAAATATAAAGTTATTGTACCGGCTGTCCTCAGGGACCTCCGTGCCGCCGGCACCGCTGTCATTGTCAGGCGGGGTACAGAGCTTCAGAGAGCCGGGGATGAGAGCAAGCGAACGGGCAGACGAGTGGGTGTCAGCTTCGTGCAAATCACCAGAACAAAATACACTGACACATCTCAGTACAGCATGATAATAATGTACTTTGCATGCCTAGTCTGATAGTCTGTAGATTATGTAGCATATAGAAAAGATATATTTTAATAGAATACAGTTGTACCGACAGGATACAGTAAAGCATAGAAGGCGTTTCCATGCTGCAAGGCAGACAACCACTCGCATCTGCCTGTCTATTCACATGAGGAGCGCAGAGAGACCCGCAGATCCCAGCGGGACGTCAGTTGAGTAGCCGGTCCTTAATGTGGCCCACACCACCTCTGAATGTGGTCTGAGTGATCGGATCTCAATGCATTTTGAGTGCGTTCACACCTGTACTTAGAGCCGTCCACTTGTGATCCGATCATCACTGAGGACGCCATGTTAATACCAGGTCTGAACAGGACCCTATAAGGGAATGCTGGGAGTTGTCTCAATCTAACTCCGGCATGGTGGTACAGTTATGCTAAGAGATGTTAGCGCTACACATTTCATGTCTCAAATCCCCGATTGCCAGTCTGTTAGTCCTGCATGTGGGGGTCCAGAATCGGCTAGGGATGCACCGATCCTACTTTATCGGTGCATCCGTAGACTCGGCCCTATCGGAATCTGTTTAGATTGTTTAAGTGAGAGGGTCAAACAAGCATCCCCACCCAGCCAAACAGATGTTACGGCTGGTCTTTATTGCCATGTTGGCGTTTTGGAGCGAGGAGTGAGGTGGTCTGAGGTGGTCCTGGTTCCTGAATCTCATTTAGCCAACAAATCCCATACGATTTAAACACCAGTTTAATTGCGATCTTCTCTCATTCTGTTTCTTGGGACTACTCACTGGATAACCATTTTAGATCCAGCTCTTTGCACCGGTGAGTTCCGTCATCTCCCTTCAGCCCCTCCCCCTCTCTATTAGTTTTACTAAGCTGTGCTGAATGGTGACGACCTGCCCTCTGCGGTAGATGAGATATCACACCGCATGGCAGGCTCTCACGTCTCATCTGCGTCTCCTCCTCACTCCATGCCCCCCCCCTCTCTGCCTGCCACTAACTGGTGGATATGCCTCTGTGTGCACAGTCCCCTGTGCGGCTCCATTTTCAGTTGATTTTGTGTTTTTTTGGTGATGATCATGTGCACACGTGTGGTTTATATTTCTTTAAAGACACACTTTGTAGCATCAAGTCATTTGTTTGGCTGTAATAACATTTCAGCTGCTCATATAAGCCTAACAAAACTTGAAGCAAACTATAGCTTTCAAATATATGTGTGTTACTTATACAAAGTGTGTCTTTAAACACTGCTTTCAATGTGGCTCTGCCAAAAAGTCAAAATAATGTTTTTTCAGATTTGCTGTTTTTTTTCTGTCTTGTTAAATCCTCTCGCCCCCCCGCAGGCGGAATGGGTTGCCTTAAACTATGTGCCCTTTGCTGAGCGCTCCTTGGAGGTGGTGGTGGACCTGTACCATAAAACGGCGTGCCACAAAGCTGTCATCAATGAGAAAGTTCTGCAGAACATCATCAAGGTATTTTCACCAGGATTCAGATTCATGGGCACGAAACTCCAAATTGTGACAAATTGGCGAAAAGCAACAAAAAGAAATGTTTGGATATAACATCTCAAACGTTTTATCAATTTCAAATCACCTCTAAAGTTGTGCATTCGTTCTAGTGGGGAGGAATGTGTCAACGTTAGGCTAGAAGCAGCATTGAGGCCAGCAAGTTCTTCTGTTTTCTTTCTCACCAGTTATTGTTGAACTCTGTGCAGTCATCAAATGTGGTGCAATGGTGTGGGAAGGGTTTTTTTTATTTTAAGAGTATGTTAACACAGAATCCCACGGGTCAATTGCTGCTGCACTGCTATCTGTGGGAAGAACCTTTTAGGCAGGTTGAACTCCTAGCATACATACCCCATCAATGACGTCAAAACAGGTGTTTTCCATTTGCTGACTTTGGCATCGCAGTGTTGATTTTCTCTTAAAGGTGCAGTGTGTAGGATTTGGGGGCATCTAGTGGTGTGGTTGCAGATTTCAACCAACTGAGTACCCCCTCCGCTCGCTCCTCTCTTTCCAAGACTGCGGTAACGTGAGCCGCCACGTGAGTGCAAAGTCATGGTGACGCCGTTTGCCTCATTCAGATGCCGTCCTTACCATAATAACACTACTTTAGGAGCAACGAAAGTCAGATGGCGACTGGCACGGTTTTGCACTCTGCGGCTCACGTTACCGCAGTTTCACAAGCGTGTCAGAGAACTACGGTGGCCTTCAGGTACAAACGTGAAAGTCTCTCTCTAGAGCCAGAGTTCGGTTTGTCCGTTCTGGGCTACTGTAGAAACATGGTGGACTCCGTGAAGAGGACCCGCTCCCTATTTAGATATGAAGGGCTCATTCTAAGCTAACGAAAACACAATGATTCTTAGTTTCAGGTGATTACACACTAATGAAAACATAGTTATGAATATTATATTTAATTTCTTCTAATAGATACCCTGAAATCCTGCACACTGTTTCTTTAAAGCTCCGCTGCTATCGTCAACATTTTTATATTAACAATGAATCAAATGTCTACATCTGGCAGGTTGTAACACACAATAGATATGAAATAGCCCATACATGTCTTCTAACAGCAGGCAGGCTAACCATGAATGAGTGACGAATTCACTGACTGAATATTGTGAGTGAGTTGCTTTCCAAGAGGATGGATGTATATAAAAACAAGTCCCAGAGATGTTTTGTATGTAATAAGTGAGGTTTATTTTATTTTAGTTTGCTGTCTGAGCAGTGTGTCAGTATCCACCAGCCTCTGGGCAGCTTTCTCTTCACTTGTCTCTCTCTGACCTGATAGTATTGATTTCAAGGCTTACATCTCACAGATGTGAAGTGCCCAGTATTTTTCTGAATGCAGTCTGTCAAAACCCAAAAGATTTTGTCCGCGAAAGCCTTAACCACAGTTTCTGACACCTGTGTTTAACTGCTCTTTTCCCATCGTCTGTTTATAAGAAACCTCCAAACTGAAGAGAGCTAATTTTCCAAGGAGCTATTATGAAGGTTCCCTGCGGACAAATCCAAAATCTGGCCCCCGCCCTTTTTTTTGTCTCCAAAACAAGAAGGCGATACTTGTAAAATCTCAACCTTGGGGAACCCAGCTGTTCTCTGAAAAGAGGACTTTGTCAAAAAGATTGTCGATTACTATTTTTCCTGGTTTTGTAGAATGAATAGAAACGCAACCTGGTGCAGAAATCTCTTGACATACTGCTTTGATATTAACTATGAATTAAAGTCTCTCCACATTTCAGTATAAAAGAGAAGGTTTTCTGGGTCCTGCAGTTAGTTTTATAGATGTTACCTTGAAGTCTTTCTCTGTGTTTCAGTCTCATGATGTGTTTTTATTGCCATCTCTTCCTTTGTTTTTCCCTTCACACCCAAGACTCTAAGAATGCCCTTGGGTTTGAAGTATGCCTGTCCATCAGAGAGCACCTGGAAGCTCGCCGTTTCGTCTCTGCTCAAGGTGCTGTCTATCGGTCTGCCGGTGGCGCGCCAGCACGCCTCGTCCGGGAAGTTTGACACTATGTGGCCAGAGCTGGCCAATGCCTTTGAAGACTTTCTTTTTACCAAAAGGTACAGATTTAGACGATCTTAAAAGTTGCACAATATGGTAAGTTCTGAGTACCAAGCTCATTGTTTTGTTCCTTTTCTAGCACTCCTCCAGATAACGTGTCCATCCAGGAATTTCAGAAGAATGAAGCCGTTGATGTGGAGGTAAACACTTGTTCCGTCACGAACGCGTCATCAGTTACACTGCACATGTCTTAAAGCCTGTGGTGTTAATGCACAGGCTGAGCGGAGTTATTAAAAAGCAATTCCCGAAGCTGGATCATGATCCAAAATCGAATGAATTGTTCTTTGTGCCACACCCCACCCCTCTAAAAGATTTCATTCAAATCCACTGCGGACTTTTGGAGTAATCCTGCTAACGGACAAACCAACAAACAAACAAACCAACGCCGGTGAAAATATAATGCTAAATATGGTTGTTAGCTGTGTAAATATCTAATTCTAGCAAAAGGAGGGGTGGGGGGGGCAAGCACACCATGCCCACTTAGGAGACAGGAAGTGCATACCATTTCATACCATTGGCAGAGCTTGTAATGCGTCATCTTTGTTATATAGAGCATCCGTGGTCGCCCACGTCAGCGTTGTCTCCTCTTCTGTTTTTAGGTGGTCCAGCTGATCAGCACAGAGATTTTACCGTTTGCCAATTTCATCCCCAAAGACTTTGTTGGCCAGATCATGACGATGCTCAACAGAGGTTCCATTCACTCGCAGTCTCCCTCGTTCACAGGTAAGGTGTAACGTTGGCAGGTGAAATAACTTGACTTCAGCTGTGTTGTTTACTTGTATTTCTGATGGGACAGCAGGGTGGCCAAGTGCTGGAATCATACTGTCAACCATTAAATCATTGTTGCAAAAGCCCTCCCTGTGGCTCATCACCAACAACAATGGCTCCTGTCAAACTCTTCATGTGTTGAGCAAGAACAGTAAAGCCCCGTCCGTCCGCTCACTGATGTAAATCACTCTGGTTTTCTCTTCGACAGAGGCAGAGATCGACGTGCGGATGAGGGAGGAGTTTTCGAAGGTATGTTTTGAGACGCTGCTGCAGTTTTCCTTCAGCAACAAGGTGTCCACCCCGCAGGAGGGCTACATCTCCCGCATGGCGCTCTCTGTGCTCCTCAAGAGATCGCAGGATGTTCTCCGACGCTACGTAGAGGATGAGAGGTTGAGCGGACGCTGCCCCCTGCCCAGGTACACACACCCCACCATACACCTCTGATTAAAATACATGGTGCACCTGCTTTATGTTTTTAGACAGATGTCCCCATCGGGAATTCAGCTCCAAAGTGTTTGTTAGTGTCGTCATTTAACCACCGAGACATTTAGCAATGCAAAACCAAGACCATCCCAGCTCCAGCTATGCACCCATCATTTTCTTTCTCTTTTGTAACCACTGTATTTATCCAGCTGTACACACTGGCACCACATATCAGGGTTGGGTGTAACACTTCATTCTGTATTATGTGTTTTTTTTCTCCCTAAGACAAGATGGCAGTTAAATGATGCCCGTGGGGAAATTGCGCCATTAGCACAGAAAATGGCAAAGGGATGGTGTGGGGGGGTTCAGAAAACTAGGATAATTAGATAATTATAGTTGCTTAAATTCAGACAAACAGCATTGGAAAAACTATGACAAAATAATCAAACTGTTAAATAGAATGTATATTAATTTAAGTATGAGAAAACCATGGATTGCATTATTAGAGCACGTAAAAAACAGCAGAACTTCAGCATCGCCTCAGGAGCTCCGTCTAAACCCCCCCCCTTCCGCATCGTAACTACTTCACAGACACAGAGCGGAGAGAGGACCTCAACTCAACAACGCTACCTCATGATAAGTAACAACTGCAGGGCTGAGTTTTCTCTTCCATTCTCCAGTGAACTTGCGGCGGCGCGCTTTAAAATAAATAAAATCTGATGAAATGCGGCTTGAGGCTAGCATAACACACCAGAATGTCCATCCGAACTGTTGGTGGTCAGGTTGCATTATGGGTAATGTATGCACCACTTTTTGAAAAGATAAAAAGTGTGTGGAATTAAGAAGACGATATCTCTGATTCTGCTGCATCAATCTAACTTGTCCACTCTGAGTCCAATAATGTTATAGGAGCACAACGCTAAATCTATGAAGTACTCTGTTAGAGAGAGGATTAGGTAATACATTACCTCGCACGGCAGCTGGAGTCTTATGTGATGTCATAAGAGTCACGGGATCACATGTAAATCTACCTTGTCAGGCTTCAAGTAATCCGTTTGTGTCCGGCAAGCCAATCAGCATCCTGTGAGGGGCTACTAGGCAGCTACGGGCGTGGCTTAGGTGTGTGAGAAGTCACGGAGCGACTGTTGGTTCAAAACAACAATGGTGGCTCCTGAAGATGTTAGCGTAGCTGCCTCAGTAGCATCAGTTCTATCAGAATCGGAGAGTATTTCTCTATTTCTTTATTTATAGAACAAAGCACTGCACCGAAAGAAATGTTTTCGCTCTTCTCCCGACCGACTTCGGCAAGAGTTTGATTGACAGATGATTCGTCCAATCAAGTCATTTTTTTGAAAGCGTCTGCCCATTTCCTAAACAGTTTCCAATGACGGCTTCTCAGATGGCGGGTCAGGTTAACAAATACATACTGATAATTGTATATAATCAAAGATACAATCAGGAGAGAATGGTCGTTCCTGTGGCAGTAGCTCAGTTCGTGGGGACTTGGCTTGGGAACCTGAGGGTGGCCGGGTGAAGTCCATCATGGACCATGTTACAGAGAGTGGACTGGTAGCTGGAGAGGTGCTAACATCTCTCCAGCTGCACGTCTATGCGTCCTGTGTGTGTGTGTATTTTGGGCCTATGTATAGTAGGTGTGTGTGTGGAGTGAAAGAATAGTAAATCCCCCCCCCATGGGCAGGTGGATTTTTCTTTTTGTAATTTAATTAAAGTACTTCAAGTGCTTAATAAAGGCTTTATCTCTCCGTACACCTACTCATAATGGTTAAATACATATTGCGTCCTCCTAAGTAATCGTATTTAATCTCTTTAGCAACATTTTGTCTGTTTTTGCAGCTTGTCAGAGCTCAACATCTTGTATTATGGATACAGTATAATAATGTGCTTCCTCTCTGCTGAGAGAATATGAATCTTTGTTGCTACGTGATCATGTAAAGAAAAGCTCTGCAAGACCTTCAGTCACCTTTTTATACTAACTGTTGAATTCTGTCCGTGTTGGTTTGTTTCTATACCTTATTCAACAACTTTCATTCAGCACCTCTTCAGAAAATATCTAAATGAGGTGTTGACTCTCACCTTCTCTCCTTCTCTCCTCCAACTGTTACATCTACATAAATGTATTTTCTGTGCTCTTTGTAGCTAACGAAGGTCTTTGGTCTTTTTTTTTATTTTAGGCAACAAGTGACAGAGATTATCTTTGTCTTGAAAGCTATCAGCACTTTGATGGACTCGCTTAAAAAGACACAGCCAGAAAATGGTGAGTACCAAACTGTGTCAAGGTTTAAATAGATCTTGGGGGGGAAAGAGGTGAAAAAAAAGAAAACGTGAAAAATACAACAAATCTATCATCTATTCATTTCAGATAAATGTGTCAGAGTACAATTGGGACCATTTTTTTCAGATGAGTTTTATCTCCAATCTGGGTGGAAACTGTTTACCAGCAAGGTCAATTACAAGAAGTGATTTTTTTTTTTTAACCGCAGTAGATTGAAGTGAGGCTTTCTAAAATTACGTTTTTGAAGTGCCCTTCAAGATGTTTGCATTGCATCGTTCTTTTATTCAGAGCAAAACTCATTTCCATACGCCTGTGGGAATTGTATGAGGGAAATGATTTCTTTGATTGCCTCCTATCACAATTCATATTCTCTTCTTCCTCTCCCTCCCATCCCCGCTCCTCCCTTTTCTATTATTTTTTTCCTCTTGTTCTGCAATTGTTTACCGTCTGCAGTGGACGGCAACACATGGGCTCAAGTGATTGCTCTGTACCCCACGCTGGTAGAGTGCATTACATGCTCCTCGTCTGAGGTGAGCTCAGCCCTGAAGGAGGCCCTGGGGCCGTTTAAAGACTTTATGCAGCCGCCCGTCTCCAGAGTCCAGAACGGAGAGTCCTGACCAGGCTCACTCAAATTCCTGTTTTTTTTATAATGAAGAAAATCTTGAATGTGTCTTCTCGACCCACGTGCTCCACGAGCGCACGGACATGAACTCCACGTGAGCCCCATCTACGGTGACATGAAGCAAAACCCCCCCACGGTGAACAGAGGCCCGCTCGGACCACGTCGTCGACGACCCCGACCTTCATACGCATCATTGTATGCTTCTCATGTGAGCTGATCACGCGTCTGCCCCCCTCTCCATTCTCATACAGACTGACTGCACTCTTGTGTTAACTACGGAGATTTAAAAAAAATAATAATAATAATAATTGCAGTGTTGCCTCTGGATTTAGTTTTGTTTTATTCTCCCGACGAGGCCGAGTCGATGTACAGTGTGTGGTGATAGTGTTGATGATGTAATTAACAAGAAAAACCTGCAAAAAAACGGGGCTTTATTGTTCTTAAAAATGAACATTTGCAACATTTTCAACAGTGAGGATTTTATGCAAGAAAACAAATCTCACTGTAACATTCCATGTCATCTTCAGCCAGCCATCTGAGAAGAGATGTACTTGTCTGTATAAAATAAATGGGACAATTCTACGATCAGCTCTGTGCTCCCAGTGTGCTCAGTTACAACGCATGTTAAGGGGGAACTTTGGTGTTTTTCAACCTGGATTTTCTCATGTTTTTGTATCTAACTGACTAGTAGGGACAACAAGTTCTGAAACTGGTCCAGTATTGAGGGAGAACGCTGCAGACAGCAGCTGCTCACAGGTTGCAATATGGTGCTATTGGGGCAAGCTGGCACCGTCATTGACGTCCACTAAAAGTGTTTGTTTTTGCCACGACAGGCTCTGATTGTTATTATAAGTGTCTGACATTATGGAAAGAGTCTCGCTCAAGGAGAAGTCTCGTTCTGAAATCTGTGGAATAGTGGAATACGTCTATGGTGGAAATCTGAGCGCCAGCCGGGCAGAGTTTGTTGTGTTGGAGTACAGAAAGCGGAGCTTAGTGTTATCTAGAAGATGTTCAATGTCATGGCTGAATATTTAGATGATTTTGACTTTGAATCCGATGGCCGCCCGTATTTATTTGAGCCAGAGTATATACGGATATTCAGATTTCACAGACTTCTCCTTGAGCAGGACTTACAGTGGGTAGTTACACAATAACCAACAGACCAGATCAAGAGAAAGGTAAGAAAAATGTTTTATTCCTCTGTAGTGTCCTTTCCATAATGTTGTCAGACACTTATAATAACAATCTGAGCCTGTCAGTGGCAAAAAGAAGCACTTTTAGTGGACGTAACGTTACATTGACGCTGCTCACTTCCTCTCGCGGTTTATTTCGTAGCTTCCGGTTACAACGTTCTCCCTCAATACTGGACCAGTTTCAGAAATTGTTGTCCCCGTTAGTCACTAAGACACAAAAACATGGGAAAATAGTGTCCAAGTTGAAAAATACAGAATTTAACTTTAAGTTCTTTACCGCAGTAGCGTTTTTGTTTCCCATGGGCCCGTCTCATTCTGGGTCTCGGAGGAAGGGAAATAACTCTGGATTCAGCTATTGGTGCATTTCACAACTTTTAGGACCGAATGATCTAATTAAGTGCTGTGCAAGTGTTCATAATGTGAAGTTGATTTACCTAAAAAACAAAAAAGATCTGCTGAGTTACAGACGTCTCTTTCCCAGTAAATCTATGGGAAAAATGTATTTTTGGGCCTAATGGCGTCACGTGACGAACACGGAAGTTGTAGGACCACCGTTTGGCCACTACGAAAATTTGCACCAAAGCCCGGTGCTCTTCCTGAGGGCTTGACCTTCCTAAGCAAAAAAAACGATTTGACCGAAGCCCCGGTCTGATAATAACTGAACAGCTTATACAGCAGCCGCCGACAGACCATGTGTGTGTTGGTGGCGTTCTAGCTGTGAACGTAGGTGTAGCAGACAGTGTGTGTACACTTTATTTGTCGGTGAATAAATGCTACGAGGCTACAACTCCTCCTTTCAAGCGAGCTATAGACGGGAGCCAACTTTCTGTATCTGTAACGCCGGCTCAGACTCTCTTAAGGTGGACTCTTAAGGTGGACCAGCTTTTCCCCTTTAAGTGACAAGTTTTTCTTCAGCTTTTGAATTAATTATTAACATTTCCTTTAACCGTTTTAACCGATAGCGTTAATCGGTTAAAATGACGGTTAACGGTTAAACGGTTAATTATTAACATCCCTAGTTCTAATGAATTTTACATAATTTAAACATTTCACTATATTATCATGTTGTACTGTGGCCCATACTTTTGATTTATGTCTCAAAGGCATGAGAGAAATATCATCGTATAGTTATTTTATGAACATGCCAATATCATTCCTATAATACCACCACATAATAATAATATTGTGTATTATTATTATTATTATTATTATTATTACGATGTGGTAGGCCTGTTACAGAACATATTTTAATTTGTCAAAGTGAAGTTGAGGGACATTTTAAAGGGAATATTTTGAACATTACAGGGTCCCTTGTATTTTAGAGGACGGGATGTCAGAAGCTCTGCACAGTCGGTGCTGACAACAGAGAAAGCTCCTGAATAGAAAACATCTCTTTATACTTATAATCGTTGTGCTTAGGGGCGATACATCGAATATAGTCGATGTATCGCGGCTTGTCTAAAATGACTATATCGCGAACATCGACTACAAATTGTCATGTAATGTTTTTAAGCCACCCCGCCAGCATGAGACTCGCTTCGGCATGTCCTTCTGTCCCTGGCTCGTGGCTCCGCGGGGCCGTTGTGTGAGGGCTGGCTGTTCCCTCTTTCTCCTGCTCCGTACTTAAGTACAGTACTTGAGTGGCCTACAGTCCACCACTGCTAGAGTAAAAGATCTAGTCTCTTAATTTCGCCTTCAAAGTGCACCAGATTGATGCATTTAACTTTAAAATGCACAAAATTTAACTTGTGATTTCCCCCTTTTTGCATGCAAGATTAAAATTGTTCCAAAAGAAACCACTAATGAATGTAAACAAGAATGTCTTAATGCAGATATATGCTGCAGGGACTACAAGAATCATCATATTGGTGTGATTGTATGCATCAAAGGGTTAAATTGAGCATTTGAAAATATCGCAATATATATTGTGTATCGCAATATAGCCTAAAATATATTGCGATATTATTTTTAGGCCATATCACCCAGCCCTAGTTGTGCTCAGTGCAGACACCACATCACAGTAGGCTATGTGGGCAGCCATCTCTGCAGAGACCCTCTGCTCCCTCTCAGTGTCCCCTGGAGGTCCCCGAGCCCCAGTTTGGGATCATCCAGTAGGTCATATGAGGGGAAAGGACCGTTCTGTGGTTTGCACTGAAGTAGAGGAGGAGGAGGAGGAGGAGGGAGCAGGTCTGCTTGGGCGGGGTTTCCCTCTTATTTCTCCCACAGACAGACGGAGGAGCGGAGCGGGAGAGGACGGACTGTCTCCGGCTGCAGCCTGCAGCCTGCATGGGAATGTCTCTGGAGCAACACACATTTTTTATTTTTTTAAATCTTTTCTTTCCTCCTTTTTTTCATCTCGTCGTCGTGTTTTCTCTGCAGCAGGTACTGGCTGAGGTAGTAGTTTGTGCTGTTGGTCGGGTTGTGACACTGCCCGCTATGGAGATGACTGCGCAAGCTACTGCCTTGCTAGTGCTGGTGCCTTCACTTCAACACCCAGAGGAGGAGAAATAAAACACCCAGCCAGCTCTGAACTGCTGTTACTCGGTTAGAACAGGTAATGCACACCGCTGAATGCTGCAGCCAGCACACCGTGGTATATAGATGTATCTATTTAAAGCTGTAATGTGCTGCTTTATAAACAGGCCTGTGGTTTGTTGCATTGTTGCATTTTTGCATTTCCGTTTTGTATCATCATGTTTCATCCAATAAAATAGTGCCCGACTGTGGAGGTAAAAAAAAAAAACACTTTGTATGCAGTTTTAATTTTAAAGCTCATTAACATGCAATTATTTTTTTCAGGATGGAAGAGAAAGCGTGCATGTGTTAGATGGGAAATCCGAGTTTATATAATTTGCATGCACATTTTTTTTTTTTTAAAACAAATGAAGTCGATATGTGTCTCGTATGGATTAGCTGAGTTTTCCAGCACCTCAGGCGGAGTGGGCTGTGTAAGAAAGCATGTAGGTCAACAGTGCTGTTGCTATGAGGAGAGAGGAGTGACGTGGCTCCTGCTGCCCACAGAGGTATCCTACAATACATCTGCTCTGATCTGATCACACTGACACAAGCTGGCTTCATCATGCCTCGTCCTTTGTTGATGATAATGCTGCATACCATCACAGACAGACACTGTGTGCTCCCTGCTGCACCTGAACGCCTCATCTATGCAGGGCAGAAGCTCAGACATAAATCTGTGCAACACTGTCCTAGTAATAATCTGATTATTATGCTAAATCTGGATGGTGGTGTGTGTGTGTGTGTGTGTGTGTGTGTGTGTGTGTGTGTGTGTGTGTGTGTGTGTGTGTGTGTGTGTGTGTGTGTGTGTGTGTGTGTGTTTCAGTGTTTGAACTGTGCACAGACAGACACACCACATGACCTAACCATCCCCCCCTCCACCACCACAGCCACCACCACCCTTCCAGCAGTGGTGTCCTCACTCTCAGAGGTCTGCATGGGAGTGCAGCAGCGCTGATGTGGGTCATGCGTTGTTAACCTTTTGAAATCCTCCCTCTGCTGCCCAACAGCATCTGGCTGCTCTGTATCACATTAGTATGGGCAGTCAGGGGTCTCGTGATGGGGGTGGGGGACCGGAATGGGTAATGAGCTTTGATTGGCTGCAGGGGCAAAGAGGCAGCCTGGGTCGATGAAACCGTGTGCATGGGGGCTGCAGTCTTGAGTTCAGACCCCCGCAGCCCAGATGAGAGCACGCCGCTCACTTCAATGACTGACTGATTGAATCCTGCGTTTGACCTTCCAAGAAGACGCCCATGAAATATTTATGAGTTCACACTTGATAGTGTGTTATAGGCAGAGTTATGAATCTTGGGCCGCAGCAGCTCTGCCCACTAGCATCTGTGCTCGATATTAACAATACCCCCAGAGATACACGTAGGTTGAAAAAGCATTGCTTTTTTGTTTTGCAGACTACCTAAACAAACCCCCACATGAGACTTGTGGTTATTGTCACGCCTGTTGTTGAGTATATAGCAGATCCTACAGGTCTGCATTATTCAAATAAGAGTCTGTCTCGTGGAAGAAATACAAGTAATCCAGCCTCCGGGGTGAAGCCAAACATCATTTATCATATCCTGACTGTAAAGAGAGCCAGCCTATGGACCAGTGAGCAGCTCAGAGGCAGCCCATGTCCTCATCCATCTTGTGTCAGAGCTCTCATTTGAGCCGGGGGCCGCAGATAAATCATACTTCAGGCAGCCGAAGCCCCTAAAGCGGTTAATTCGAGCCCCCCCCGTGGAAGAATGCCCGCTCAGATGGGTATCACAGCTGCACCGCCGAAGCAGCCGCACCCTTGTCCTGACAGGACAGTCGACCCTCGTGTGTGTGTGTGCTCGCCAAATACCTCCACACATGCTGCCTCTAATGCAACGTGTGGAATTAGTGCCAGTCGATTAATTGATGAGTTGATCGACAGAAAATTAATTGCTATTATCAAGCCAAAGACTTGCTAGTTTCCTTTGTTTTATATGATTTTAAAAAAGGCTTCAACCATCAATTATTTTCATGATCGTGTAAACCCCAATTATTTTCTCAATTAATTAATTAATAGTTTGATCTATAAAATATAAGAAAACTGAAAATTGCCAATAACAATATCCTAGAGGTCATTAAAAATGTCTTGACCTTTTGACCGATCAACAGTCGAAAAGACTGTCAATCGATTAAAATATTTAATCACAATTAATCACATGAATGTCCATAGTTAATCACAAGCAATCGCAAATTAATCCATTAATCCTGCTCAAAATGTACCATAAAGGGAGATTTGTCAATGTTTATTACTCTTATCAACATGGGAGTGGGCAAATATGCAGCTTTATGCAAATATATGTATATATTTATTATTGGAAATCAATTAACAACACAAAACAATGACAGATATTGTCCAGAAACCCTCACAGGTACTGCATTTAGCATAAAACAATATGCTCAAATCATAACATGGCAAACTGCAGCCCAACAGGCAACAACAGCTGTCAGTGTGTCAGTGTGCTGACTTGACTATGACTTGGCCCAAACTGCATGTGATGTATTATTATTTATTTTTAAATAATTATAAATGAATTAATATTAAATATTATTATTTATAAAGTGGGCGTGTCTGTAAAGGGGAGACTCGTGGGTACCCATAGAACCCATTTACATTCACATATCTGGAGGTCAGAGGTCAAGGGACCCCTTTGAAAAAGGCCATGGCAGTTATTCCTCACCAACATTTAGCATAACTTTGGAGCGTAATTTAGCGTCCTTCACGACGAGTTAGTATGACGTGGTTGGTACCGATGGATTCTTTAGGTTTTATAGTTTCATATGATGCCGATGTCCGCTACAACCTAAAAATCGTAATTGCGTTGAAGAAATTAGTGGCGTTAAAATGAATTTGCTATGACACGTTATTATCCCATTAACTGTGACAGCCCTAAAAAATATGAGTTATTATAAGACCAAGAAAGCAGTTAATTCTCTTCATCCTGTAACCACCAAATGATTGGCATTATTTTTCTTAAAAGAAAAAAAAAAAGATTAATCGGTTGAAAAGCTGATTTGTTTTCTTTCAATCAACTAATTATTGCAGCATTAAAGGTGCTATTGATAACAGTCAGCCACTAGAGGTCTCGTTCTCCCTCCCCTGTTCCACTGCATTCACTTTACAACAAGTGGTTGCCAGGCAATCGCAGCCAGTGGCAACTTGATCCATGACGACACAAAGATACCACATGATACCAACGTTGTTATACTATTGGCACACAGGCAACCTTCCACAGAGATAAACATAACATTCATTCTGGACCCGTCAAAATGTTTTTAAAATGACTAATCAATCACATTTGGATTTGGATAGGAAAAGTGATACGTTGATACTCTCTGGATGTATTTAGTTTTTTTTAAATATTCGTCTTCATAAAAATATTAACGATAAGACCTTTAATTGTAAAATTGATTATCTTTGAGTTTTGGACTGTTGTTTGGGCAAAACAAGCAATCTGAGGTCGTCACCTTCGGCTCTGGGAAATTGTGATGGTTGTTTTTTTTACAATTTTCTGAAATTTTATCTACCAAATGATTAATCGATTTATAAATAATCAACAGAACAATCACCAACAAATTGAGCTGAAATGATTAGTCAATCGATAGGAAATTATTAGATTTATTGTTTTTCAAGCAAAAATGCCAAATATTTGATGGTTCCAGCACCTCAAATGTGAAGATTTGCCTTTTTCTTGTTTTACTATATATTGAACTGAATATCTTAGGTTAGTCAGACAAAAAAAATAAAAATATTGAGAAAATGATTGGCAGAAAAATCCCTGATGAAAAGAGCTATGTGAATAAATAACATAAAGAGTATAGTATCTTTTCAATGTGTCCTCCTCTGAAAGGAGGTTTGGAAGTCTTGTGGCCCCGGCAGCGCCTCACCTCTCCGGTACAAGAGATGAGTATCTCGCTGCAAGCCCACTCAGCATCTCCCTCAGATCTCTCCACGGGTGGGGTGGGAGTGCTGTAACCTTGGAAAAACCAGCCGCCCACAGGAATGACTGTGTCATCATTGCCGTCATCCAATCTGGACCACCACACACACACACACACACACACACACACGTGTGGAGAGTAGGAGTGGAGTGCCAGATCAGTGCTGGCCTGACTGGAGGAGGATGCGGCGCTGGCCTGTGGGGACCAGATGGCCCTCCAGCTCCTGCAGAGGACCCAGGAGTGTGTGAGACTCCCACGACTCCCAGCACTTTATGATCGTCTTGAGTGTGTGTGTAAAGGCATTCATAACAGTATGTATGTGTGTGTGTGATCATACACTGATCTTTAAGTGTGGTATGATAACATGAATCAAGCCAGTTATGAAAGTGTTATAGACATGAGTGGTCCATGAACCTTTCCTAGCTCTCTGCTCTGTTAGCATTTACTTCCCATCCTGTGTGTCTTGTTTGCTTTTAGCTTTATTTCCAACATTAAAAAGTCCAAATTTAAAGAGATTTAAAGAAAATAAATCAATAGATAATTAAAGAACAAGATATTAGATAAAATAAAGAGGTAAAAATAAGGTGAATATATGAATGGGAAAGACCACAGAACGTTGTTTACAAAATTACCCACAAATATTAAAGGTACAGTATGTAGGATTTACTGGCATCAAGTGGCGTGGTTGCAAATTGCAACCAACTGAATACCCCTCCCTCTCCCTTTCCAAGCATGTAGGAGAACTGTGGTGACCTTCAGGTAACAGCAAAACACAAAAGTCTCTCCCATAGAGCCAAAGTTTGGTTTGTCCGTTCTGTGCTACTGTAGAAACATGGTTGACTCTGTGAAGAGGACCCGCTCCCTATATAAGCTAACGAAAACACAACGATTCTTAGTTTCACGTGATTATACACTAATGAAAACATACTTATTAATATTAGGCTTCATTCCATTTCTGCCAATAAGTCCGACACACTGTCCCTTTAACTTGTATTGCGCAACAGTGCGCTTAATTGGTCTCAGGTGCAACAAACAGTCTCACTGATTAGGCTCACTGATACAGGTCAGATGTGTGTGAGGAGAGGATTACATGAAACTCCCCAACTTCAGCACAAAAAAGGTGAGTTATTATTATTGATGCTTCAGTTGTCATGATGTTTCATATGCCTTGATGTGTGATTTTCAAGAGGAGTTAGAAAATGCTTTGCAAGGAATAAAAGAAACAAAAGGATCTTCCATATCTGCCTTTTTCAAAGAAGACATTTTGACATGTCACAGGAAAAGTACAGGTGTAAATATTGAGTTTAATCCTGGCTGAATTCCATTTAAGATAAGATAAGATAAGATATTCCTTTGTTAGTCCCACAGTGGGGAAGTTTGCAATTTAGCTGCTTCATTGTCAGGATCGTGGTATTGTGTACGTTGGCTTACTGGAACATTTGAATATAGAACTTCTCTATACAGGATTCAGAGCGTTAACATAGCAGCAAACAACCACTGTCTATGTAAAGATATAGAGGAGTAATGTCTACCTGAGCAGAGAATGAAGTCACTCTCCCTCTGTGTGTTGTAATCCGAGCTTCTTTGTGCTTTGTTGACATAGCCATGCACTAAAAGGCATGCACGGCTCTACACTGCTGTCATACGCCGGTTATAGCTGATAATGCCGTCCTGACCGTCATCACAGAAGCGTAGCGCCCCCCCCAGGTTAACACTGGTATCTCTGTCAGCACTGTTGCCGCTGTTTGCACCGTTAGCCGGTTCAGCCATCACCATGTTGAGAGCCGAGTGGAGACAGTAAAAATCTCAATCTCGCATTTAGCACCTTTTAAAAGCATCTGATAACCTGCCAAACTCTGACTATAGTACTAGCATGAGTTTCACTTTTTTTTTTGTGTCACATCGAGGCATTTCCACCCTCCAAAGAATACAATTTTGGAAAGAAATGAGAAATCTCAGAGGTGTATCTCTGAATAATTCTGAAAGAAAATGTTGGCTGCACTAGCAATGGCACCCAAAAATAAATCCACGATACTGGCTTTCAAAGGTAAAAAAAGACACTCTATAGAGTACTGTACAAAAGAGCACAGAAAACCTAGTGCCAAAAAACCCATCAGGTTTCCTCACAGCTCATAGACTATGGAGTGAGTCATTTTTCATATGATACCTCCATCATGTCATGAACTGTGAAAGCTTTCTCCTGTGATTTGATTTACATCTTTTGGTCTCAGGTATTCGGTATCACTAAAGTAATGCACAAGTTTCACATAAAAAGTGAGGAAGCTATTCCTCATTGTTCCACTCCTGCTTTCACTTATGAGACAGTGAGGGGAAACACCAGTTGAAAAGGGGACGCACATCTCGTGCACTTTTTTTGTCAAGTTATCAAGTTGTCTTTCATCACTTCGGCATGTGTGCGTGCGTGTGTGCGTGTGTGTGTGCGTGTGTGTGTGTGTGCTTCAGTATCAAATTACGCCCCTCGCAGCAGCCTCCACCATGAAATCTTCCGTCGGGCTACTCTGTGAACTGATACCCTTCATCATATTGCGTTGGGACTCACTTGACACAGTTTGTCAGAGTGGTGATGGTCTAATTCTATACACTTACTGAAGTCTGAGGGAGTCTGCCCCCCATTCAAGCCTGGAGTTCATACAGAATTTCTTTTAAGACTTAACATTTCCTTTTGGATTTGACAGACGGATATCTGAATATACAGGATTTAAATACATCTAAGTAGCAGCAACACAGTGCAGGCAGGCCATGACTGGTTTGGTTTGAGGAATTTTAAGATTAAAAATTGTACCCATGAAAGCTTTAAAGTGCTATAAAGTCAGTTTGCTTACACAGCTGCTGTTTGGCCAGGACACTGAATGTTAAAGGCCCCATATTATGCTTATTTTCAGGATCATACTTGTGTTTTGTGTTTCTAATAGAACATGTTTACATGCTGCAATGTACAAAAAAAACTTTATTTTCCTCATACTGTCTGCATGAATATGCCTGTATTTACCCTCTGTCTGAAATGCTCCGTTTTAGTGCATTTCGATGGAATTTCAACAGAATTGCGTTGCTAGGCAACAGTTTGGATCCATGTGTACTTCCTGTCAGCTGATGACATTCACATACACTGCTACAGGAATAAACTGGGACACATTTAGAATGTTTACGTTTAAATCTGTGTAAAGGGTGTAAATATTGTATATTTGTGACATCACAAATGGTCAAAAATCCTGACAGCTTGTTTCAAATGCAGAGTTTCTGAATACGGGCTGTGTGTATTTCCCTGTGGATTGAGCGTTTCAATACTTTCAGTGTTTATATAGGACTTAAGCCTGCTTTATAATAACAAAACGTGAAAATCTATATATTTCTTTTAATATGGGTCCTTTAAGTTAAGTCTTTCTGCTACTTTCCCCCTCTCTACGTGCATCCCGGAGCCCGGATCGATCAACATCGTCTACTATACAGTGAGTACACTAACTTTTTTAATCAATAACACAGCAGAGTAATGTGGAAAAAATGTTAACTTTTTTTTTAATAGAGCAGAAAAAGTGAGCATTTAAACCATTTTTTTTTACACTGTTCCTTAGTTTCCAAAACAAGTACAAATTACGTCTTTTTGTTTCAGTAAGATGTACATCACTTACAGTAAAAGAAAGGAGAGAAGCACTGAAAACATTATTTACATTTTTTACATTTAAATTAAGTTACTCTGTTCCATGTTTCACCAGCTTCAGCCACTCGTACAGAAGTTAACAGTTAAGATGCAATATTTGCGCACAATTAGTAGAAGCTGAAAACTACAACTAAACTAAACAAACTAAAATGTGGAAAACCAGTGAATCTGGGAACAATATTGATTGTAGAGACACATAAAGGTAAGTGTAATTTTGTCTGTAGTGATAGTCTTATTTATACTTCCTTCTAAAGGGGACACATCATGCTCATTTCCAGATCCATACTTGTATTATTAGAACATGTTTACATGCTTCAATTTTCAAAAAACACATTATTTTTCTCATAGTGTCTGTCTGAAACGCTCCGTTTTAGCGCCTGTCTCTTTAAGAACCCTCCTAAAAAAGCCCAGTCTGCTCTGATTGGCCCGCGAGAAAAAATGTGGTGCACCTTTACAAAGGTAGTTCTCAAGCCGTGGGCGATATATTCTAATATGCCTGGTTTGTAGGCACTCCAGATACCAATGTGCACAAGCACTGAAAAGGTTTTTCATGATATGTCCCCTTTAAGTGACACATTAGGGGACAATATATCCAGCTGTTACTGAAAAAGGTAAACATGAGTGCATGACAAAGGGGTTTTTCTTTTTTTAGCATAATATGTATATATAAAAAATATATGTTTCGTACAACACGAGCCATCACACAGTTCCCTGTGAGGCTTTTTTTTTCCTTCAGTGCTTTTTCTGAAAATGTGTTGGTGCAGGTACAGGAGCAAATCATGACAAAGTAACTGAATAATGGCACAGCAAGCGGCCGATGATGCATCTGATGTAGCGTGCAAACAGCCGCCATAGAGGACGATGATGACAACGATGTGTTAATACGCGTAATACAATAAAAGGAAGAAAATTATGAGGTAGATGGCTGATGGTGAATGAGTGCAACAGAAAGACTTCTTTGTTTTTCCTTCTTAAATCTGAATTAAAGGGTAACTTCAACCTATTTTCTCATGTTTTTTGTGTCTAACTGACTAACAGGAACAACAATTTCTGAAACTGGCCCAGTATTGAGGGAGAGCTATGTAGATGCCAGCTGCTCACGGGCTGCAATATGGTGCCATTGGGGCAAGCTGGCACCGTCATTGACATCCACTAAAAGTGCTTGTTTTTGCCATGACAGGCTCTGATTGTTATTATAAGTGTCTGAAATCATGTCAAGAGTCTCCCTCAAGGAGAAGTCTCGTTCTGAAATCTGCCGAGGCGACGTGTTGCCGGAGGACAACGGTGGAATAGTGGAAAACATCCACGAGAGCCAGCCCTGTAGTGTTTGTTGTGTTGGAGTACAGAAAGCGTAGAGTAGTGTTATCTAAATGTCATGGCTGAATATTTAGATGATTTTGACAATGTGGATGATGAATTCAGAGATTACGGATATTCAGATTTCACAGCAAGACTTCTCCTTGAGCGGTACTTAAAACAAACAGACCGGATCAAGAGAAAGGTAAAAGAAAAGGTTTCATTTCTCCGTAGGGTCCTTTCCATAATGTTGTCAGTTAGACATAAAATCATGGATAAATAGGGTCTAGGTTGAAAAATACCAAAGTTACCCTTTAACGTAAAAGCTAGGCTAGATTTAATACTATTAATGAGAGCAGGGTCGCGTACGGTAGCTCCTTCGGTTAGTGTATTCTTCATAAATGTGTTTCTTCATTTTCAAAGGAATAATAGTGAGTACAGTTTTGCAATGCAAGGCGTGCAAATGAATAAAAATAGCAACTGCAGCATCCGGAGAACCAGCTGACATCCTGTCCAGAGAAGGACTAACAGACTAACTGAACGTGGCTAATGTAAAAGCTCTACACGGAACAGAGGAGGTATGATTCATATTATGCAGGACATCAGTCTTCAGGTTAGTTTTTTTTAGGTTTTTTTTTACACTGTACAGGTGTTTAAACCAAACACACTTATCAAATGTCTTACACCTTTGGGAGTATTTACATTTTCACATTTATAAATATTGTGCATTAGTTAGTAACTGCGATCCTGAGATGCACATCGCTGTCTCTTCCACGAGAGTCTACGCTCTCGACCTCAGGCATCGACACGCAACAAGGTTCATGATGGCTTCCTCGAGATTGGAGAAAAAAAAATAATAATCAGTAGTTCTACTCTTCAACGGCTCTTTTCATGTTTCGTTTTCTATATAAAAAAAAGGACCAGACAAAAAGAGTTTGAGGATGATCAAAGGGGGGAAACAGCCCGGACAAAAAACTCCACTTTCGACCAGAGACATCTTGGATCCCTCAGCAGAGGAGGACACTACAGAGCACTTTAAAAAGAGCACGAGGGATGAGGGGAAGTCAAGGCAGGGTTACGTTTCGGCGGTGGTTGTAGGTTCAGCTAGTTCTGCTTGTTGCCGTACATGAGGGGAATGATGTAGACAGATATGTCGTCTCCGGACCCTAATCTGTCGTTGGATATCCTCCAGCCTCGATCCTTCAGCACGCCGCGCGCCCTCATTACGAGGTCTTGAGCCGCCATTGTGTACCTGACATAACAAAAAGTGATAAATGATTAAGGCGTAGTCACAGCATGGTGATATACAATAAGATAAATGGTCAAATCTGATGATTATTATGCGCAGTATCTGCCTGCAGACACAAAAATACTATGGTGAACTTTGGAAACTAAGCTCGCAGGAGAAGACGAGTCGGAGCTCCTCGTTAACAGCCTTACAAGCTTTTCCTCGACATCAGAGAAATGACTTATCTAAATGTTTGGAAATTTGCATAATTACAACAAGATAACAGCGCTCATCCTCTACAAATAAGCCCGGGGGTGAGAGGAAGTTCAGCCTGCCGGCTGGCGGCTGCAGCTGTGTGATGATGAGCGATACGTGCCTGTGCTGGTCGTCGGGGTCGCAGTTTGCCAGGAAACAGGTGACCGCTTCGGCTACTTCCTGGTTAGAGAGCACGTCCCACAGACCGTCGGTTCCCAGCACCAGAACGTCGTCGGCTCCGTGCTCGCACTGCGTCAAGGGGTAAACTTTGACCTGGAGGTGACGGAGGGGGGGTGGGGGAAGGCGAGGGTTGAGGGATGCATAGTTTCTAGGAATCATCTGAACTTGTTGAGTGATTTTCCAATGAAGATGTCACATAGAGGCTGTTGCTATATTTACACAATGTTGGCAGAGTTGGAAGAACCAGAAAAACAGCCTTTATTCTGACTTAGGAGTGTTCACACATTATTTAAAGGTGGTTAGCTCTAGAGCTAACCTTGTAGCCACATAAAATAGCCTAGCTACTTTTGTTGTGTTGAGTTTGTAGCAGCTCTTTACCACAAACAGTGTATAGCACTTATAAAATTAGCTGACTTGATAGTACTAGTTTTAATATTCTGTCACCAGTTTGTTGACATGTCTGCAGTTTCCTAACCCATCAGCTATTGGCCTGGTGACGGATAAGCCTCTGGGGGGCAACAGGCTCTAGTTCTGAGGTTTCGGTGAAGCCGGACCAAGACTTCTTCTTCTGTGCGCTGCTCATTGTTTACAGTCCTATTAGCAACTTGAGAACGCTTCCGGTACCAAAATCTTGTCCCGTTGTCTACTGTTTATAGAGATTAATGCTAACATGGATGAACAGGATTCATCATCTGGGGAACATGAATGCTGGAATAGTTGTTATACTTCACAAGAAGTGGACAGACCAACATAACCAGAGTCCAACAGCAATATCCATCAGTGTTCCTGTTATTCTGGAGAATCCACAGACCTCACTGACACGGTGTTTTATTGGGGATTACTAGAAACTGCCCACAGCAAGATGTGTGGATTATTCAGAGTAATGGGGATGCTGTTTCAAGGACATGTTACTGTTGAACCGTCGAAATATCATCTTTTATTGAAGTGAGCACCACAAATAATACCTAAAAACGTAGGCAAACACATCTTCCTCTGTATATTTTCTTAGAAGTTGTATTGATGGCCTCAAGCTTTCAGAGATACCCAAAGAGAGACGTTACTGTGGCAACTCTTGTGTGGCACAAATCTCTCAAAAAGCAGACTCTGAAATAGCAGAGCAAGATAATGCCCACTGGCCTTGGCCTTGGAAAGGAAAAAAAAAAAATGCCTTATTTTGGTTGCTTCAAGTAATTCCTTTTTGCTACCGTGGGGGATTACCGTGGGCCTATTCACAGCTGACACACCGACTCACTGCAGAGGCTACTGCTGAAAGAGCACAGCGCGACCACAGAGAACGGTTGTAAAGGAATCAGAAGGACCTCCGCGTGGGTCATGAGCCTCCATGTTGTGGTGAACCTTGTGATTTAAGTCAAGAGAAAAAAGGACTGAGGCAGTTCCTAGAATCGATTGCAAAAGCAGTAAATCATCTGTAGAGGAGCGGTGATGACCAGAGCATTTGATCTCTGACCGCTGAATGCCCATATTCGATCTCGTGAGGATCTGATGACTCCGAGTGAAGGTCAGACTTTTCTTTATAACCTGAGAGCAATCAGTAACTCAAACTTGATGTGTTGCAGCATTTAACATCCAGCGGGACCTCTAATGCTCAGGTTTGATGTGTCTTACATATACTAATAATGTGTTTACACACAATAGGTGACTACAAGAAAGAAAGAAATCAGAAAAGAAGTCTGACATCAAAAATGGAGGCTGAACTATGACTGAACTCAAAAGGGCAATGAATTAAAGATCAAGAGAATTCACGGGCGTCGTGACTGCTGCAATCATGTGCGGTCGACTCTGGGAAGGAAAGGAGTCGTTTGAGAGCAGCGGCTGGAGGGGAATGTTAATGTGCACGTTGACCACGTAGTTCACAGTGTGGACTGTTAATGGCTACAAGCATTTTACATCATTATACCTCTCTCGCTGGCGTTTTTTTATCAGGACGACGTAATGAGGTGAAATAAAAGGAAAGATGTTAGCACATTGCTATTGATGATGGGAATCGCATTTCTAATATTCAGTTTTTTCCTATCCTCAAATGTGTGTTTTTTTTAGCAACAACTGAGTTTGGCTGCAGAAATGCTTGTAAAAAATATTATAACACTTATAAATGTGAAGGTCCTCCAGATCATCCTCACTTTGAAACAATCAAACAGGAATAAACACAGAAAGGAAGAGGCATATATTTCTTCACCAAATGCATCACAAGACGTGCACGTGTGTTGTGCTCTTCCTTTTATTTGTTTATCAACCTTTTTTTGTAAGCAAAAAGTATCTTGTCTAGAAGATACAGTACATACTGTTCAACTAGCGGAAATGTAGGAGACAGTCTGAGAATTAGTTTATTTTTTACTTACCTGCTCTTGTCAAACTTTTAGTATTAACTCTTAATTATGTATAAAGGATAATGTGAATGAGTAATTGTCTGACGCTTTGTCTGTACACATAATGGAAGTATAATAAAAACTGGATACCGGGCCCCAAGATGGCGTTTATTCAGTCCAATGACAATCGTTAGCCTCAAAGAGTATAGAAGCAAAAAACTCCGGCTGCCGCTGCCACCATTTTGGACTGAAAACACTTATTATATTTATAATATTTTATTGTTCAACACAGGCCATTTCTGTAGAATATGACAACAGAATAGAAATATTTTTGTTCTAATTTGTACGGTAGTCGCTTTCAGTCCAAAATGGCGGAAGCTCTGCTGCTGGGCGCTGATGTTGCAATGGAAAAAAAGAAGAATAGAAAGACTTTCACAAGCTTTTTGGACCACAGGGGAGTTTTTTGCTGCAATACTGTGAATAGCCACTGGGTGAAATTGTAAGCAACACTGAGCGGTTGCGCCATATCCGGGTCTTATTATACATCCATGGTACACGCTGTGAAGGAGGACATAATAAAAACATTCAAAATGGATCCTACCTCCGGGCAGCAGGACAGGAAGGGCTTTATGTAGATGTTAGAGTCGTGCACTTTGAGATTGTGGTCCCCGAGACCTCTGGTGACTCCGATGGTCGCCAACACACGAGCCTGCAAAAGATCAGGGGGCATGTATGAGTCTCTAGTTGACTCAAACAAAGCAACAACCAACTCTTGAAGGGGATCTTCTGAGTTTATTAGAGAACATGTTTAGCGGTTATGATTGTAAACTTTGCCGAAGTGATTTCTGAGACGTGCTCTGAGGGGACGAGGAGTCAGACGATCAGACGGGCCAACAAGTTTCAGACAAATTATTATTAAACCTTTTTATTTGGATGTAAATCTGCAAGTGAGTGCAGCTGCCATGCACAGGTGTTCCAACTGGTCATAACTGTTCACCTTCATTTTCTCTTCCAAGTAGTAGGTTTGCTGCATGTGACATAGAAAGGGGAGCCAAATCTGAGTGTCTTGTTGTTGAATCACGTTTTCTGATCTAGACAGCCCACAAAAAAACGGACTGGGTCGTCTTATTTCACAGTTTGTGGTTTGGTAGGAACTCCAGATATGTCGCCTTTAAAACCCGTCTGCTCATCTGACTGCTTGTGTTTCTTGCCCTTTCTAACTGTTTTTAGTGACGTCACTGCGTCCATTGCCTATAAGAATGATGGCCAACACTAGTAAAAGAAGACCCGAGTTTTCTGTTAGTCTAGAGAAGTAGAGTCGTGGAGATCTGTCTGATATGTTGAGCAGGACGTGATAAGTAGTTGAAGAACATTTTGTCAGCTGTGCAGATGTTCCTGAGCACAACATTTGACCACAAAGTGTTCTAATAACCTGCTGGTGTTTCCATCAGCCGGGTTTTGGAAGTATAGGCTGTGTGTGTAACTGTGAAGCAAGATCGTTTTGACCAAGAGCATATAGTATATACTCCTCCTGGGATGAAGTCATTAAAATACAATATGGCTGCAGTGAGCCTTCTGTGAGCCTCTTGCATTCATCCCTGATAATTGTAAAGAATAACCTGAATGACACATCCCTAGTGATGTTACACTGACGGATACAGGCTGCTCTTTATCTGGATGGATGAGCAGCATTTAGGCAAATAAACTCAAACTCATCGTCAGCATCTTCCAGTTTCGTGAGTGCCTAACGATCATTCCCCAGGAACCCAGACGCAATCAAACTCATTTGTAAGCCGTGCGAACACTCCTTTGGATTCCTCCCGTCTGCACAGGTCACCGCCACCAACCTCTAAAAATGGCTGTTGGCACAGGACCGGGGGAACTGGGCTAATTGAATCTACTGTACAGCTTATGCGACAAGGCGGCACATAAGGCCGAGGAGAGGAGAGGAGCACGAGGGCGAGTCAGGCCTGGTGTAGGAACGAGGCCTGGATCAGTATGCAGCACAGAGAGAGAAGGGAGAGCGTTTCAAAGTGGCAGCAAAGCTCCTCCGGCGGAGAAAGGGGAAACATCCTGGGATTAATTGTTGAGCGTTGGGGCCCAGCAGGCTGCGCGCCGGGCTTTGAAGTGCTCTGGCGTTCCTCTCCCTCGCACAAAGCCGCCTCGCTCTATCTCGCCATCCATCTCCGCGCCTCACTTCAAAGGGAGAGGACGCGACGTGGGCACGGCCAACTGTGCGAGGGGTAAACCCGAACGTGGTTGCAGGCAGAGAGCATGGTGAGGTGACATCTGCCTCTGCCATCAGTCAAGCACGAATCTACTGTCTGTCTTTATTAACTTCCTGAGACCTGAGCTTTTGTTTGGTCTGCATTTTTTGATTTCTCCATAGCTATTTGGGATAAGTAGGACCTAATAAATATGAAAACTAAGCATCATATTTGAACAGGAAGTAGTTTTTGAGAAAAATGATGTCTTCATATCGGGACAATGGGTTTATTTGACTGTATATCATAACAAAGTCACCAGTAACAAAGAATTACTGTTCACTGTCACTGTCAAACCGGCTCATTTCAATGCTTGAATATGACAAAATTGCAAACAATGCAACACCTCTAAAAACCTTGTGATTTGTTTGTTTTGTTAACTCTGTATGAATTTTCCTTGCTCTATAATCTAAACTAAAAAATGTCCTTCTCGTCTGTAGAACCAGTCTGTCACACATATTGGCCTGCATGTGTGAAATGCTAATTAAGTCCCAATGTCCTCAAAAAATGAGTAATTTCCTAATTAGCAGCGTCATAGCTTGTTACGAATACTAGCTAAAACGTGTCATATTTGAATGCTATATCAAACTACAAACGTTATTAAGCATTAATAAACAAGTTTCAACCATAACATTTTCTGAGGTTTTGCACCTTATCTGCTTCTGTCTCGAGATCGGCGGTAGAATGACTTGGTTGAGATGCCCGTCATCTTGTTTTTACACTAATACGTGTATTGTGCTTTTCAAAAAAGTGTCTACGAATGACGACAATAGGTCTACGTTAAGCAGAATGAAGTATAAGGAGCAGCAAACCCAAAATGTAATGTTTCCATATGAGAATGCAGGGTCGCAAGATAGAGAACTGGAGAAGGCCACGGTGAGAACATATTCAGATCTATCATGTTCCCTCTCTGACCTTTTCAATGCAACAAGGACAAGATGCTGCACACCACCACCTGCAGCATCGCTGAGGGAAATGTCATGAACCGTGTGCTGAGCTTGACCTTTTTCTTTTGTGTAACGCGTCAAAAAGATTCTCCTGCACGTCGGTGTTTTAGCGACGTTACATTACAATTAACATATGTCACTTTCTGGACACTATTTTATCTTTCTTTCATCATCGAACAGGAGTGGGAGTCCCACCGTAGACTCCTAGCTGTGCTTCGTTTTGGACATAAAAGCACAAAGTCCATAAAAGCTGCAAGCGGCGGATATCGAGCCCTTGCATGTTTGCACAAGTCCGGGGTACTGGCGGGACACAGATTGAAGCCAATGTGCGTTTCTGTGACAGTTGGACACTGACTGCACGCACAAGTTAGACGTTATTTCCTGCGTGGATTGAGTCGCACAGGAAATAACGGATTGCAAATTTTTGCATCACTTCTGTTTCCACTATGTGGCGCTAGAGAACACACGCTATGCATGCATTATGTTGCTCTATATCAAGTGTATCTCATGCAACGTAAACTTCAGATAAATCGGATGATGTTTGTCACATAACGCTGACTCCCTGTTGCCAGTCGGTGGCGATACGACTATGAGTCAATATTGCCATGTAGATCCTCTCAGGTCTGGACTGCTACTGTATGAAGCAGGTCAACTTTGGGGCAGATTTGCCGAAGTACAGTCGAGTTACAACAGTTTGATGTTTAATGGCGAATCATGGAAATTCTCTGCTCAAGCTTTTCACAACTTTTCATCGTAAAGGTCTTCAGATTGTACCGACCAAATCTGAAGTAAATCAGGTTAAATCTGTAGGAGGAGTTCGTTAAAGTACAGAGCCTGGAAATGGCCAAAAATACACAAAAAATTCACAAAAAATTTTAAATGGCCGACTTTCTGTTGGGTTTAAAGCATGGCCTCAAGAGACTTTTCTTTAAGTCTACATGTGATACATGTGCCTACCAAGTTTCGTACATCTAGGTGAAACGTACAGCGAGGGCTGCTTCGTTGAAATGTTTTAGTTTTACCTGCTGATGGACTTAAAAGTCCATTAGAGCTGAGATATAGCCTGTGCCATATAGGTCGGTTAAAGGATGTGGAAGAGGCCGGGAATGCCTTCCTGGCCGAGTCCTCCACACAGTGACAGGGGGGAGTGTGGGGGGGCTGACTAATGGTGCCCTGGTGAGCTTTGATTACAGGCGAGGCGCACAAGGCTGTGGGAATAACTCTGTCAGCGAGCGGCCTGCCGGAGCACTTCTTACCTTCTTCCCTTCGCCGTAGATCAGAGGAAACTTTAGGTCATCGTCCTCGATGGTTTTATACGCCCTGCACAGAGGAGAGAGGACACTTTAATGGGTTTTTGCTTTATGGCAGGCGGCGTACACGTGCCCTGGAGATACATCGCCCCCGCGCCCGCCCGCCCCCCCCGCAGGCCCTGCTGCCGAGCCGACTGGCACAGAGAATAAGAGTATGCTAGGAGGGAAAAGAGAGACGGTGAGGAAAAAAAAACATCACACGGCACAGTGCCTTAGCATATTTCTCTCTCCTGTAAAAGTCTCCCTAGCGACAAAGAGAGACAAGTCTACGGATGTATGTTGGTTTTCTAAGACTGTCTGCTGGTGTGTGTGTGTGTGTGTGTGTGTGTGTGTGTGTGTGTGTGTGTGTGCATGCATGTATCTGGAGGTCTGGATGTAAAGCAGCTAAATGATGCAAGAGTATCCACGTTTACATTCCCCCTGCTCTCAGAGCAGTGTTTAAACTTCCCCGACTAATGAATAATTTACCGTCTTCAGACTGGGACCAGACAGGGCTGCAGCAGCACGAGGAGAGAGAGACTGTATAATACTGTATGCATTCATGCCAGGTCTTAAGAAACACCTCCATACTGTAGCTCAGGAACTTGCAGTTGAAGAAACCCTGCACTCTTGCTCATACTGTAGCTAGTATAGAGTTTTACTTCAGAGGAGCAGCTGTGTGACTATACAGTACCAGAAACATATTACAGATTTGAGCCAGTTTCCACAAGAGCTGCCAGGACGAAGTTTTCCATTCACAACTCACACTAGAAAAATCTGGCATCCTTACGTGGATCGAATAACACTCAGAAACACAGGTTATTCTTTATTTTAGCCTTTAGACTGGAGGAAATGACTGTTCATAACTGTCATAAAAATGGTTTGAAGTGCTTCTGATGTTAACAAAATATAGAAAATAACAGCCGTCTATAGTCTGAAAAGCTGCTTTAGAACAAGTGCAAATATCATGTGACCCCGGGCCTGCCCCGCACACCTTATCCGATGTATTTCAGCTGCTGTGAAGCAGATTAGCAGGGACCAGGATGGTTTTTACATTACTGCTGGTTCCACTCAGAGAGACCATATGTTTCCACCTTAGGCGAGCGCTGTACTGCTGCACTCAGCACTTTTTTTAACAGTGTGCAGAGCGAGGACGATCACGGCGAACGAACGCAGCCCACAAACACAGAAATACAGTCTGCAGCCGGAGACTCTTCAGAGCGGCGAGCTGTGTAACGCCCGTAGAAGAGTTTCCTCACTAATGTTTGCAATATTCATGGTGCGGAAAAAGCTCTAAAACAGCAGTTTGATGATGTAAAACTTAAACTGAGCATTAAAAAGACGCTTTAATTAGACCGGGAAAGGTCTCACCCTCTCTATTTAAAAAAAGGGATATCCAAACTTCTTTCATTTGAGTATTTCACCTTCAAGAAGTCTCTACTAGACGAGCTCTTTATGACATTATTTCAAAGACGTCTTGGATGAAATCCCCAGAGCCGGCTGTCGGGGACAGTCTCCCCTCTCTCGAGACCTGTGTTTACAGCGAATCCATCCTGTCAGACTCCAGATAACGAGTGTGTGACAGAAAGAGACAGATACACATTAATCCTGTTATGATACCTGCTTCCCGCTCTGGGACACGGAGTCCAAAAAAACAAGCGAGGAGCGGTTGCTCAAGGGCCGTACTGTTTGACCACAACACTGAGCGCTTTCACATTCAAGGGCTGTTTGGTCGCCTGATACGTTGCAGTGTGACTGAGTGGGGGGAAGGGAAGAGGAAGAGAGGGATGCAGGGAAGGAGGGGTGGGGGTTTGTCTCATCCTCTCTGCAGGTGACAGGCAGGAGAGGAGTGATGTCATCTCCGCCCGGTGCAAAGAGGGGCGACAGGTAAACATTAGCAGCGTGCGCTGAGCATCCTGATCCGCACGCACACCATCATAAAGGCTACATCTCAGAAACAAAGCCGTCGCCACACTTCGAGGTGACATTGTGGCGGGGGCCTGTGTCAGCAACCGGATGAGTCAGACAAATTGGCGCGATTGACAGTCGGGGTTCAAATAAACTTTTTGGCCAACCTTGACGGGCTTTTTTGTAGATTGAGCGGTGCTTTCAGGAGCAAAGCGAGGCCAGAGTTAATGGCAGCGACCCAACGGCTCTCCAAAATAGCATCAGTCATAACGGCATAATGGGGAAAGAAGGGAAGAGGAGAGGGAGGAGCGCGAGAGGGAGTGAAAATGTGTGACAGTGATGAAGGTGTGTGTTAGTCTGCCTCCTCTCACATTCATTGTCTATAGGATCAGGGGGGAGAACAGACACCCTTGTGGGCGTGTGCGCTAAAGAGAGACAGCTTGAGCGCCGTTTATTGTCATTTATAACTGCCCTCCCGTGTGGCCTACGCCATCTTTTTTTTCCAATTTTTGTTTATCTTTACTTTCTACCAACTTTTTTTTCCCTCTCCTCCTTCATCTCTATCTTTGCAGCTTACATTTCTCTTTGTCTCTGAAGCAATTTCCTTCACATTTGTTCTCCCCCCTCTGTCCTCTATAGCCGCCCACCCTCTTCCCTCCGCCTGGCTGGCTGTGTTGCCGCGGTGTTTGGATCACGTCGAACACGGCTGACCGCTCAACATCCATCACTCCGCGACGTGTCAAACAAAAAACGCCTGCCATCCTCCTGGACAACGACCACCATTACAGTTTGCGACGGCGAAGCATCCAACTGGTCGAGGGAGGGGGGGAGGAAAAAGAAAGCGAGGGAGGAAGACGAGAAGAGAGAGAGGTGGGCTGCAGGGCCTGTATGCCTTCATTAGAGCGTGGCCTTGATCATGGATGCCTTTGAGGGAACTGGATGCCGGTGTACACCCACACACACACACGGCATGTGGGCACACTGGCTGCACACGCTGACAGGAGAGTGTACATGTACAGACAGAAAAGCTGCAGAGACATAAAATGATCCTCTGTACCTATAGAGCGTCTGAACTGCACCTATACGAGATGACACAGTTATGTCACACCCACGCACATCAGTGCAATCAGCCACGGCGGCTGACAGGGTACTAATTTAAGACCCAGACTTAGTCCGGGGTGAAACGAGCAGAACTGGGTTATATGGGTAGAACCTGATTAAAAATACATCACAGGCCGTCTGCACTGCCGAGACAGTAAGCAGGCAGACAGACGACAGGCTGAGAGTTCTGGGCCCGAAAAGGAACACAGCCGCTGACTGACCTACATCTGCTGAACCGAGCGGCGCCGCAAAACACAGCTGCACGGAGGTGGTGTCAGAAAACATTCTGCTCGTCTGTCCTCAGTCACCTGCAACTACCGCTCACATATCTATACGTAGAAGCGCATACATTATGTATAGCAGATGTTCTACAGGGGATAGACACAGTTGAAAACACTTCAAGAATAAATAACTTCAATAACTTAAAGGGACAGTGTGTAGGATTTGGTGGCATTTAGTGGTGTGGTTGCAGATTGCAACCGACTGAGTACCCCTCCGCTCACTCCTCCCTTTCCAAGACCGTGGTAACGTGAGCCACCGAGTGTAAAACTGTGGTGACGCCCTTCACCTTGCTCAGAAGCCATCCTCACCATAATAACACTACTTTAGGAGCAATGGAAGTCAGACCGCAGTTTCAGAAGCGTGTCGGAGAACTACGATGGCCTTCAGCTAACGTAAAAACGCGAAAGTCTCTCTTTAGAGCCAGAGCTTGGTTTGTCCGTGGACCCGCTCCCTATGTAGATGAAGGGCTCATTCTAAGCTAAAACACCCAAATGGCCCAAATGAAATGATTTAACGGGCTGCCTACCTACCAACCTGCGCACACTCAGCCCGTGCCCTCATTGCACGTCACCGGAGTCTTCCACAAGCTGCTAGCTTGACAGCTGGGAGTACTTACAATAGCCATGTTCATTGTTTACGTTCATAAAGATAATTTTGGGGGGAGTGGCTTTGGAGGGAGGCCTCAAGCGACTTTCTTGCTAGATTTCGGGGCTTTAGGAGCTAGTGCTGTTAGCTACTTTCATTGGAAAAGAGTTGGCAACACTGGGCTGGATTTTTCGGTGGTATTCTTTCAAAGTCTAGCTTACTCTTGAGGGTTTCTCCAATGTTGCCGACCCCAGGTTTAACTACAATTTTGAGATACTTTACTTGAGTATTTCTAGTTCTATTTTTCTATTATTCAGGAAGAAGGCCCACTTCAGTGTTACATTATAATATAGATCATAAATTTGATTATTATTACTGACTCAATCTGTAAACAGCATTTTAATGTACTAGTTGTTTATTGACTGCGTAACAATGAATCATATTGTACTTGGTTATTTTAGGTTTTGAAATCTGTAAACTACTTACTAAAACTGTCTACAGATAAATGTGGTGGAGTAAAAAGTACAATATTTCATTATGTAGTGAAGTAGCATGAAATCTAAATATTGAGTACCTCAGTATTTTATGTAAACACATTACTTGAGTAAATACATTTATTACAACTATCTTTACTTGCTGTAAGTCGAATTTTGAATACATGACTTTTACTTGCAATGGAGTATTTATTGAATGCACCACTGGTAAAAGCTGCCTCACAGGTGAGTAAGGTGTGTTCTGCCTACTGAATGTGTCCTGGTTACGAAACACGGTTTCCTTTGACACATTAAAAAGTGTTGTTTTTTTCTTCCACAGATAAATTTGAGCACAGATAATTTGTGTGCTTTAAACTCATATCAAAGTTGCTAAACTTCTTTGATTGCTGCCAAACTAATGCGACCTTAGTAGCAGAGCTTGTAACGCACTTTAGGGTTAAAGTCCTTGGACATTTCTCTTAGAAGAAAATTGGAGCTGCTCATGTAATCTTTCCCTCCCTCAGTTTTTTTTTTTCTCTTCGATTCCCTAGGTCTCCTCCTTTCCTTTTTTTCTCCTCTATATTTTCTCTCCCTTTCACATTTCCATCTATATCTCAGTCCTTCTCTCTTTTCTTCCTTCTCACAACATTTTCCTCACTCTGACCTTTTTGTACCTCTCTCTACACAGTAAGATAAAGAGCTGTCTTTGCTGTGCCCACATATTCCTTCTTACCTTCCTCTCGCACACAGAAGCAGAAATGTCAAGGCCACTGCATGGCCTCCTTCTGAAAATGAAGCTTTGAATGGCTTTTTTTTACACTACCGCATACTCAATAGGATGGAGAATACTATTATTGGCTATTTTCATAAGGGGTACGTTATAGGAAATCACTCAAACGTAGATAATGTCGCAAAGTAATGTTTCGGCAAGGCAGAATTATACGAGGCTAGGAAGCAGAAATGATGTTGACATAAATCTCTCTCAGAGGGCTCATAAATGGATCCCACCAGATACACAGGAAGTGTAAGGATGTACAAAATTGAACAGTATTTTTTAACATGTGTTTAGTGTTAAATAATTTAGCAGGAAGGCAGAGGAGAAACGTACTGACGCGCATAATGAAGCGGCAAAATGGGGAGGAAAAAACAGTGGTATCCTCACAGTTTGCATGCTGCGTCACTTGTGCATTGCATTCGACATTAAAGGGTAACTTGGGTATTCACTATTTTCCCATGTTTTTGTGTCTAAGTGACTAATGGGTGCAACAATTTGAAATTGGTCCAGTATTGAGGGGAGAACGCTGCAGTTGCCAGCCGCTAAATGGGCTATGATGTAATCACTTGGGGCAACCTGGTACCGTCATTTTATGTCCAATAAATGTGCTTGTTTTTGCCACTGACAGGCTCAGATTGTTATTAGAAGTGTCTGACAACATTATGGAAAGGAGTGGCAAAAACAAGCACTTTTTAGTGGACGTAAATGACGGTGCCAGCTTGCCCCAATGGCACCATATTGCAACCTGTGAGCAGCTGTCATCTACAGCGTTCTCTGCTCTATACTGAACCAGTTGAAAAATACCAAAGTTACCCTTTAAGAGATTAATCCAATCAGTAAATCAAATCAATGAATCAGCCAACCCACCATCCCGACATGGTGAAGTCACGGTACAGCATCCTCTTCCCCACCTCCTTCCTCTGGACTCTCCTCGGGAATTCCAGATGTGTAAACTCGTTCCCTAATAAGTGTGGCTGCATGTAGGCCTGTGATACGAAAAGGGAAAAAAAACAGAAAAAGATTGACATACCCAGGGGATAGGAAAAACAATTCCATAGTCTATTAAGCTGGCAAAGAGAGCAGGCAGTGCAAGAGAGACAGAGCTAAGCATAGCCGGTATCTCAACGGGAGGGGAGGTCAGCTCTGCTAATATCTGACAGCTGTGCTCGCTAGAAATGAGCCGAGAAAGGTTCTTTCTCACCAGGAACTGCAGTCGCTGTCTCTCTGACTCTGGCGTGAACTCTGCTGACATGGGGATGACTTCCCCGGCCCGGATAATGATGGCTCTGAGGGAAAGGACCAGACAAAACAGAGAACTGTGTTTATTTAAGCTGGGACACTGCTGGCTGCAGGGCACGAGAAGGAGAGCGACAGAGAAAAGACGCCAACATGTGTGTGTCATTGCAACACATTCTCCAGATCAACGCAAGGGGTACCCCTCTTGCGTTACTTTTGGACGGACTAGGGACGGCGTGTCAATATGCATACGCATGTTACATGCATAGTGTCAAAATAAACTTCCGCTTGCACAGGAAGTTTAGGTTTAAGCAACACAGCCACTTAGGTAGGGTTAGGAAACGGCAAGGCCTATTGAAAGAGGCTGGGACACGGGTCTTGGGGTACAGGGTATGACACAGTGTAACAGTGTGCAGTGTAACTGGAGCTGCGGTCAATTTTGGCGAGTGCAGACCAGATTTTACTGCGCATGTGTTGTTACCCAGTGATATGGCGTGCAACATTTCCTCTTTCCATCCTCCTTCGGAAACGGTCGTGGTTGACATCAACTTCACTGACGAGCGACTCACAGGACTGACGATACCGACGAGTCATGTGACTAAAGACTAACGAGACAAAATAAGTCAACGTTACTTTTAGTTTCACACGGGGACACGGACACCGGCCTCCTGGTTAAAAGTCTTGTGTTTGTTTGACCCATCCACCACCCCACTCGCCCGCCCTCAGTGGACTCTCACACTGTTAATACTAGGTCACTTTTGTTACATACTGTTGCTAAAGGATGCCTCTGTGCGTCCATGCAGAGGGGCACTTACCAACCGGCGGTATTTGAAGAGCTGGGAGTGAGAACGTGTCGGTCATTTTGCAAAGATACACTCATTTTGTGCATATCTCACCTGCTGTCTCCGGCGTTCCCAACATAGAGCTTCCCGAGCAAAAAGACAACCGCCAGAGCGGTGCAGCCACCTGAGACGTTGTAGACCGCCTTCTCCTTCTCTATCTGCACATCCTAAACACAAACACACACACACATTAACACTGAGAGCACATAATCCAAACCCATCCTCTGCACACAATCATGTTGCTAATCATCACAGCCTTCGAAAACTTTTTCCTATCACGCAGCGCCACAAAGCATTAAAGCAAGAACCCGATACTGAGTAAAAGACTGCCCCGGTGCTTAAAACCCAACGTGATGCTATATTATTAATTATAGCACCATAATGAATTCATTTATCAATAGCGCCATAAGTCAAGGAGCAATAAAAACGGAAAGGAAACCAAAAGGATGGGAGAGAAAGTTTGGAGCGGCCGCTGGTTATTACACCGGTTAATTAGCCCAGATTAATTTGTTGCTAATTAAACCAAAAAAAAAAAAGATTAGAAAAAACCCATGCTATCAGTTCATTAATTAGATGAATAATTAACCTGTCAGCAAATTAATCAAAAATGCTAACGTAAATTTTGAAGCTGCTCACACTTGATTTAACTCCTTAATGCTCTGCGTGGCTGCTGTTGGTGAGCTGCTAACAGCTCCCGAGGGCTCTTTTAATGGCAAAACAGAAGCAGGAAGTTATCCCGGGAAAATGAATGACCCCTCCGGCGCCTCCTTCGCATCCCTCCGTCACTATCAACAGATTGAGTGGGATGAAAAATGTAGGCAAACACATTTTAGCAGAGAGCGAGGCCTTCCTTAACGTGTTTTCCCACGTGGGACGTTACCCCCAACTATAGCTGACGACCTCCATCGGATTACAGCTCTGTGAATGTGTGTGTTTCTCTGACAGGAGGCAGCAGTGGATTGTGGCTGTATGCGTGCATTGTGTCCATAAATATGTGTTTTATGTCTGGCACAAAAGACAAAATTGTATGAATCAGAGTGCAAGTGTGTGCAGACAGTTCTGCACGTGTGTGTGCATACAGAGCAATCATTTGTGTGACAGGATGTGTGCGTACGACTTCATACTTCTTGTACAAGACAGAATTAGCATGTGTGTGTTTCTGAATGTCTGCACTCCATCTTCCTATCCAGTTACAGAACACACACACACACACACACACACACACACACACACACACACACACACACACACACACACACACACACACACACACACACACACACACACACACCACTGTTGCTGCTGTACACATTTCTCAAGAGTGAGAGGGCATGAAGGAGGATGGAGGATGGATACATGTGTGTGTGTTGGGGAGGGTGAACAAATGTGTCCTTCACCCTGAATGAATTATGAATCCATAGCGAGCCATACATATTTATCCTGGCTGTGTCCAATACCTCTCGCTGCAGGCAAAGTCTTTAATAATGAAAATGTCTGCATAAACATCTACACCTTTCTCCTCTCTCTCCACTTCCGCCAGGACGAATCTAGAAACAACTGAGCCAAATCACCAGAGAGAGAGAGAGAAAGAGAGAGAGAGAGAAAGAGAGAGAGAGAGAGAGAGACAAATTGGTTTCTGCACTTCTTCAAATTAAACTCTTGCCACGAGATATGGACTGACAAGTAATCACCCGGTAAGTAAAAAAAAGAAAATCTAATCTGCCATTCAGAGACTAGTGAGAGGACAACAGAAGCAGAATTAATTATATTCCACTAAATCCACTTGAATATATATAATTTATATACATTCAAAAAAAAGTCAGGGACATGTCAAAGAACACCAGACACACAAAACGTATTGTTCAGTGCACATCTCGCCCGACCAAACTACTTTATCTGTCATCTTCATGCAGTGAAAGTTTTATTTGAACACAACCTGATTTTCCTTCAAAAAGTTACAAAAACAAAAATGTATGAATCTCACGTTATTTTGGTTATTGTTGTTTTTTCTGATGGTTTGTACTATATTAATATTATTATTATTATTATTATTATTATTATTATCATTATTTTGTCGCTGTGTATTTGTGACAATTTTGTCTTTGTTTCTAATTTTGTTGTTTCATATGTAGAGCTATTTTACTTATTTTCAGATCCTTACTTTTCACTTGGTTTGTCTTTTCTTGTTTTATTGACTTTATTTGATTTTAAACTGTTTTTATTGATAATGTTTTTGTGTGGACCCCAGGGAGACTATAGCAACCACTCTGTGAAAGCTAGTGGGAATCCAAATAAAGAATAAAGAATAAATAAACCTCGAGGAGAGACCTCTAATCCAAACAAACATCTAAATATAGTGATGAGTTTGACCAATCAAAGAATAGATACTTCTACAAAAATGGACATAATAAGGAATGCTCACAGTAGATGTGATTAAATGATTCATACGTTGAGAATTGGCTATTTTATTCAACATATTGTCATGAAGGCCACCAGTTCACAGCAAGGTTCAAACCAGCTTACTATCCAATGATGAAGAGAAACTTCATTGACAAAAAGCTGCTGTTGAGTCACTGTCTACTACCTGAGCTACAGGTCAGACCAAACATCCTTCTCCATGCTGTTTGTAGTGTTATCGGTTAGTGAGTTTGCAGAATGAGAGCCTTTAAAGCTATTAAATCTAAAAACTGAAAGTGAGAACAGAGAGCAGCGATGGCAGAAAAACAGGTTGAACGTCAGAAGTGATGGAAAACTGTGATGAGACAGGCATTTAACTGAATGAATCGTTTTAACTGATTGGCAAAATCAGTGGCACATCAGCTGTTTTTGAGGGTAAGAAGAACCTTTTGGTAAATTCTTCAGCTAATGCTCCTTTAGAGTACAACAACCTGCTGCTAACACACACAGTCACACCTTACCATTGTGACTGTCAATATGCATGCATTAATGGTATCGGTAATGGTAACCCGAGATAGGATCATGCATACACACAAAAAATGGTGAATTTAGATTTAGTATAACATTGTTAAAACTTAAAAACTATATTGATTTACCTTTATCTCCTGAAGGCTAATGCATAATTTTACAACATACCCCGTGCTGGAGTAGCCTTGGTGTAAAAGTAAGGGATTAAAACTAGTTCCTAATGAAGTTGGATGGAAATAATTCAGTAAGGCAATTAAACTGAAAGTAATTTAGTTTAATAACAAAAGAAATCGTGGTTATTCCTTTCAAATGGAAACATGTTCTACCTCCGACTCACAATATGTGAGTGAAAGATAAATTACTGTCCACTGGTTTGGAGAAACTTAGATTATCCCTTAAGATATCCCTTTATTAGTCCCACAGTGGGGAAATTTGCAAACCTCTTCTAAACTATATTCATTCATTTCTGTTTTTTTTATTTATTTATTCTTTTTTTATTTTGTGTGTATATGTATACTGTATGTGTTTTATTATTTCATGTGCACAGCGTTTCACTAATTTGGGTGTCACTGCTGCTTTAAGTCTTGTTGTAACTGTTGCCATTAGTGTGATATTGGTTATTTCCTTTATTTTTCTTATTGCTGGGGGTGTACAATAAAAGACTATTCATGTGCTCTGTGATTTATATGCCTTGCAATATTCTTCCAATTAAAAAAAAAAGACAAAAAAAGAAAACGTGGTTAGATTAAGATAAATTGGGCATAAACAAGGTAGAATATAAATAGTTGAATAAGTAGGACTGGTTATAATAAACAGTTCTAATCAATATTGAAGGCAAACGGTAAGAAAACCCACAGACTGCACCTTTAGTTTCAGCTGGTTTGATTGATTGGTTACTGTCGGTATCAATCAGTGTCACCTGTGCTAATTGGTCGGAGGTTAGGAAGAAAACAAACAGGAGGAGAGAGATAAACAGAGAGGAGCTATAGGTTGAGTAAAGAGAGGACAATAGTAGCAGTAGTTTAAAACCCCAACACACACTTATTGTCTGTTTAATCTCAGTTAACGAGCCTGAACGTTGGTGTTTGTTTGTGTGTCTAATTAAGCGTGCTAACAGCAGTTTCTTTATATTAGCAGTGTGTGAGTTTGGCCCCGGTGCTGGATTCAAGGTCGGTGACCATAAAGCTGTGTAGGGTCCTCTGATGAAGACACCTGTTGGACCGTTCTGATGCTACAAGGCCATAATCTGACCAGAAGTGACCTTTGGTGTGCGTTCTGATGGTGATTTCACCTCCTCTTCCGTCTGGATTCATCTTTTGGCCACGGACCGTTTCTCCAGGACTGAGCCGAACTGAGAGTTGGACTTTCTGTGTTTTTTTTGCTCTGTTGAGGAGAAGGATTCTGTCGGCCGCACCGCAACCGAGTATCTCTTCTTCTTTTTCGTTTTGCGTTGCTAGGCAACAGCTTGAGTCCATGTTTACTTCCTGTCAGCTTACGTCATTCACGTTCACCACAACAGCTGTGGTCTATAGTGGTGAGAAATAAGAGATTTATACCAAAGAAACCTGAGGATTTAAGTAGTGTGCTGTAATATTTTGGTATGAGCCAATTCAAGTTTTACATATTTGTTTCCAGCAATTCATTGCTTTGCTAATTTTAATAGAGGTAATTTATTACTTCAAAAGTTATTATTTGTTATTTTTTAAAGGAGTCCAATTTGTGTAATTTGTGTTTTTGCAGAGCTTTTTTCAACTGAAGGGTAAATATTATTTATTTGTCTGTAAACTGTTATTCCCCTTCATTATTCATCGTTATTTAAAATAAAGCATAGTCAATTTGAATAGTTTGACTGTCTTTGTTTAGTCATCATGGGGCATTATAAGTTTCATCCAAAACAGGTAAATGTTTGTAAACCTTTGTGATAGCTACCTCAGGAAACCAAACCCAAACATCATTCCAGTCTAATGTTAATTATAGCAACACATGCCGTGTCTAAAAACATTTGGGAAATGCCAGCTGTGCCTCACTGACTAAACTAAACTAAACACAATCAAAACAGAGATGAATGCATTTCCATCACTGTAATTCCTTCACAGTAGCTTTACACTTGATTTCTCTGTGTCAGTTTGGCTGACCTTTCAACCCGATGTTTAGCCGTCCTCAGACAGAAAGGGTGAAGCCAGTAAAATAGTCCATTGGACAGATGTTAAAGCTCTGAGTAGTCCTGCACAATGTTGATTTAACTTCTCCATTTTACCATAGACTGATATTTAAAGCAGAAAGAAAAGATATATCTACCGGCCCGGCTGTGATTGGTTGTTCCTCGTTAGATGACATGCAGCGCACTGCAACGGTCCAAATGTTCAACTATTTTTATCTCGGGGCACAGCCGTCGCGACCCGAAAAATAGATGCTTGGGAAAACTTGCACGCCGCGACTGCATCGCTCTAGCGTTTGAATAGCGTTAATGTCTACATTAACAACAATGGATTTTAGCGCACAAAAGATGTGTACAACCCTAGGAGTAATATAGGGTGTTGGGGTGCTACACTTGTAATTACAGTAACTTAAAGGAATAGTTCAATATTTGGGGAAATGCACTTAATTTGCTTTCTGTTTGAGTGAGAGAATACCACTCTTAGGTCTGTCTCGGCTGAAGCTTAGCTTAGCATAACTAGAAGTAGGAAGAAACAGCGAGCCCGGCTCTTTGCAGTGTTCAACAATATGCCCACAACATTTTGAAAGGTCACTAATTAAAGGAATCGTTCCGACATGTTGGGAAATGTGCTTATTTGCTTTCTTGCCAAGAGTTAGATGGGAAGATAAACACCACTCTCATGTCTGTAATGGTAAAGATGAAGTTACCGCAAGCAGCCGGTTAGCTTAGCTTAGCCTGGCTCTGTCTGTCCAAAGAGGATCAAATCTGCTCAACAGGATGGTTTTGACACTTTGTTGTTTTACGGCGGGGGGTTATGTGCATGACTGTTTCTTGGCACTGACTTCCTGCCGTCCTCGCTGTTTGACTGGCAAACTCAGGGCGATGATAAGACTATGATTTCACACTTGAGATTTCGTACAGATTATGCAAACAAGATATGTGGTGGTAAACACTGAGCTTTAGGCAAGTCAGACTGGCTGTTTCCAGGCTTTGTGCTAAGCTAAGCTAACTGGTTGCTGAACTAATAAAAGCAAATTTCCCAAAATGTTGAACTAATGCTGATAACCCACATTATAACGTGAGCCCTAAAACACTCACATGGTGGTATGATGTCACGTGACAGTCTGCGTAAGTATAGCTCAACCACACAGACACGATACCAAGTAGTGAGGCGACAAATAAATGTTTTATACTAAAGAGGATCATACGAGGCCGGTGATCTCATCTCCTCTCTCGCCCACCAACAGTTTGGCTTGTAAGCCTTTGTCTCTGAGCTACACGTTGTTTTTGATGTTTACACATCCCTGAGTGTTTATCGGGCTTCGGCAGCCGCTCCACACACACACCGGCCGCTTCCACAGGAATGCAGTGAGTCGTGTCAGAGGAGAATTAAAGGCGGATCCCGCTGATAAGATGCAGGGACTCGGTGAACCCTGAGACAAAGATTTAGAGTGTTACCAAACCTTCCCAAGATTCTCTGACACTTCCCATTTTCTTAAAGAATGAGCTTCATTAAAAAAATAAGACGGGGAGGAGGGGGGCTTTTAGGGGCGAGATTCTGCCAAAATTGACTTTTGGGTAGTTACTCAGCAGAAGTAGAAGTGACAGCTTTGTGTTCCAAGTGGAGATGTGTACCATGTGAGCGAGATTGCATCCAATTTTACACAAATGAAATTAAAATAAATGACAGCTGCGGAGGAAACTGTTTTTCCAGGTGGTTACACCATTCTTTCCTCGCCTATGGGCTCTAATTACTATTAGTGAAACACCGAGCAATGAACTGGAAATACATTGTATGTGCTTTTAATATAGAGCTCTCTGAGGAAATACTTCAGACCAAACATTGGAGAGTTTTGTAGCTGCGTGGTTTTTGAGGTACGCCGTGACATTAACTGCAATGTTTGAAATGGTGGATTTCAGCGCAATTTCCCCTTTAAGAAAAGAGAGAGGACACGGAGGGTGAAGAGTGCCGATTCAGAGCGGGATGAAGAGGCTTGTGAGAGGAGAGACAGGAAGCAGAGTGAGACATAGATTTCAGCTGATAGCTAGGAGTCGTGGGCAGATTTCTGACAAGGAAAAGATAAAGAGAGAAGCAGAAAAAGAAAGTATTGCACTGTAAAGTCAGAATATGCATTGAACTTTACAGTAGGATCTTAATTTCAATATCCTATGAATCTACATCCTGAATCCTGCTCAAAAAATGGATTTCTGTGGATTACTGCCATGCTATTTTAACACATTTCTTTGCGACATAACAATGTGCAACTGTAGTTCACAATCACCTCATCATTAACAATTCACAATAGACCTTTCAATTTCATTAACTGATCCTTATACGATCATTAATTACACCTGCAATCGCTGTAAATGCCCCAATACACTATTTTCCTTTTTATGACCGTGTAGGTTGGTGAGAATAGGTAATTGCACACTACCATCTAGTGGTAAAGAGGTGGAAACACCAGGATGCACTGAGTAATTGTATTTCCTAATTAGATTGAACTGCACTGCCCTTTATCAAGATCTAATTTAACCTCCCTGAGTGATCTCACTCTCACAGCACCAATGTTCAAAGGAATTGTGCAGACCTGGGTCGTATTACCGCATTACTGTAGGATTATTCAGAGAGGCTGTTTCTAAGACAGGGTGGCGGGGGGGGTTTACTCCAGCAGGACATCACTGATTGTATTTGGTCTGTTGTCAATCACAAAAATAGCTATCTAAATATATATTACTCATTATTGTAGTAATATTTCTTCATGTATTTTCTTTCTTTTATCCCACGGGGGCGTCTGTATTTACCATATTGCTTCAATTATCTACTTTGGCTGTGTCAATTGTCAATAGGCTTTTTATTTTTTTGTACATTAACAAACAATTTTCCTTTCATTTGGGGGTGAATCCTTTCCTTCACTTGTATACAACCCTTAATTAAAGTTGTTTGCTGCCAGGCATCATGCTATCTACACAGCAAACTATGAACTTCCACGATTTAAACCATTTTGATTTCAGGCTCTCTCGATGTAACTCTACATAAGATCATTACTCTTTCGCAACCCAGCAGAGGACAAACATAACAGAGAGTGTTGATCGAAACCCTGATGTTGAAACTGAGGCCAGTGACCTTTGACCTCTTCCCCCTCAAAGCTTGCCAGGCAGGCACACACTGTTTTGATTGGCTCTGGTCTCGATCTCTTGGCCTCTGAATGAGTAAAGTCTCCAGCATCCACTTAGAGCACGGCCAGATGGCTTATGTGTGTGTGTAACCTGTAGCGGCTAGAAGGGAAAAGTACATCACTTCTCCTGACTGACTGACTGACTGACTGACTGACTGACTGACTGACTGACTGACTGACTGACTGACTGACTGACTGGCACCATGTGCCTCCAGTTTGAGAGGAACAGTCCTACAATATGAATTTGGAAAAGGAACATGGCGTATTAGTGTACATGCGTCTGCGCCTGTGTTATCTGGGTTTTGGTACAGTTAACTGTGTGTGACCACACTTAAATCTTATGCACTTTACCGCCTTCACCCAGCTGGTGAAACACCTTCTCATCTCTCTGGATGAAAAGAACGATGACTTCATGTCAACTTACAGCACCAAAATACCTCAAATCTAATGTTGGCTTTATAGTTGTATGAACAGACTGTCATCATGTTTGGTTAAAATACATACTGTGAGCACACAAGGAGAAGCAGAGAGGTGGATCATCGTGGGGAGATTTTATAGGTGTTCTGATATTTTTTTTTTCCACCAGACGATTGGAATAAATTGTATTTATATTCAAGCTGACCACATCCACAGCTCTGTGTGAAGAAAGGAGCAGAAAGCTCTTTGCAGCTACCTTTCAAGCCTACGAGGGATGGGGTTTCAATGCTCAAAATATAGATTTTGTCTGTAGTGTCATTTTACTGGATTTAAGGGTTGAGAAATTCTGTATACAATTTGTTGCAACAGTCTATATCATTGTTCTGTTCTGATGTGGGTGTAACGCTAATGGCAAACGCATGCAATAAAAAAACCTTATATTAACACTTATAGTATTTTGATTGTAGGCCTACATTTAGCAAACATTTCTGTCTTTCTTTCTCTTTCCAGCAACAGGAGGGTTGCCTCCAAGCAATACAGCTGGAAAAGCATTTTTTTTGTGTTGAGAAAAGGGCATGACTAGCCTTTTTCTCCAAATGCACATAAAACCAGGGATGAAAGCAACAACTCTGGGCGATCTGACAAGGGGGATGTCCAGTGTTATTCTGGGAATTATAGGAAATCCCTGTACTGAAGTAGCAGTACTCAAGGAACACTAAAGGTTCTCTATTTTACATTCAGAGCATTAATATTAATATAGCAGCAAACAACTATTTGCTGTGTAAAGATTGTATTGTCTACCTGAGCAGAGAATAAAGTTGCTCTCCCTCTGTGTGTGTTGTAATCCGAGCTTCTCTGTGTTTTGTTTATATAGCTGCTGCTCTGCACTGCTCTCATACGGCGGTTACAGCTGAGAATGCCTTCCCGACTGATGGAGTCATCGTGGAAGCGTAACATCCACCCTCCGGTTCCCCATCAGGTAAGCGCTGTTGGACCGTTAGCTGCAAACCGCCGGCTTGGCTGTCGTATGATATGCTCTCAATTTCACATTTAGCACCTTTAAGGGAAGGTATATACAACACAACAAAAAGGCCAACAGTCCACAAAATAATGTATTCAACATCATAGACTGATACAATAGGTAATTACCTCCGCCAAGGCCGAAGGCCTAGGAAGGAGGTTTTGTTTTCACCGCCGTTGGTTTGTTGGTTTGTTTGTTGGTTTGTCCGTTTGGAGGATTACTCCAAAAGTCTGCGATGGATTTGAATGAAATTGTTTGGAGGGGTGGGGTGTGGCACAATGAACAATCCATTAGATTAGCGAAGTAGAATGAAAACTGCCTTGGCGGATGTCTGCGCTCTCCGAGTGCACTTCTAGTTTTAATACAGAGTCGGAAAGTTTCACCAAATCTCTAAGTTTCCTCCCAGCTCATTTTTTATGAAAGTCAACTGTGACCTATGAAGAAGAGAGTTTCAGACACCGGGGCAAATTTGATAGCAGTATCTTCCTTTTTCTTTGTGCAACAAGAGGATTAGAAGCCCCAAATGAACAGGTTTTCTATGTTCTATCATTTGAATGGTGTGTGTGGTACTTTCATTGCACATTGGAGAGTTTATCTAAGACACTACTGGCAAACAGGTCAGCACATTCTCTCAAACACTTTCTACTGCACACGCCTCTTACCATGTCTTTGAAAGCATTCTCGATGGCTCCGACCACCAGGCTCTCGGGTGACACTTTCTTCTCGGTAAAGAATCGCGTGGGCGGGGTGCTGGGTGAGCCCGGAGCTCCCGCAGCGCCGCGGAGCGAGGCGGCCCTGGTGAGGGCGCGTTGGGACGTCGGGGTGAGGTGGTGATTGATAGGCTCCTCGCCGAGGCACGTGGGGGGCAGCAGGTTTGGAGTGCAGATGATCTCCGTCACCTCCTGAAGGTGCAGGGCGATGTGGTGATGCAGAAGGCGGGAAGCCATTACAGCCGCTCCAGAGCCGGCGTGGCCATCGAACAACGCCCAGTAGTGGAGGGTTAGGTCTTCAGCGCTCTCCTGGATACAGATAACATCAGACAATCACACGTTAATCAAGTGTGTCAATATTTGCATCTGCAGCATGTAAGAAGAGGAGTTTTGTCAGACTTTGCATTCACACTCATCAACCAACTAGTTATTTTATTGAGCAACTTCATCCAGTGTCTGAAAGATCATTTGTCAACTGAGAATGCTAGCCATGGCTTAACTTTTTATAGTCACCAGCAGTCAGAAAATAAATCAATTTCAAACAACGAATCTTTAACAGTTTCTCTAACATCAGTCAGAAGTTGATTACAGACAATCAAATATTTAAAGATTCAATAAGCATCTCTAAAAGGATGCTCGCACTACGGCTGCATCCAGTGTCTGTCAACTCCATGGGTTAGGTTAGTGTGAGTATTTCTCATTATTATCAAAATGAATGAAACGTAATGATTCATCATCCAAAATCACTGCTGTGGTTTCTTACCTGGAGGGACCCACCAATCTCAAGATACTGTCAAATCCAGGGGGGAATAAGAAAAAGGAAATAAGGGAAAAAGACATTTCTGCTCTACTTGATTTTCCTCTTGTCTTTGCTTTTTTATTGTGAAATACTAAATAGTAGGCCTCTAAAGGGAGGGGAACAACACTGGTGGAACCTCTTGCAACTAGGGATGTCAAGAGAACCAAGTTGATGCCAAAATACCGTCTGGGCTTGAGAATAACAGCGTCCAGTTTGGGACGAAGTAAACTCACTATCGACACGTCCTGGGGACACACCCTATTTTTTCCCTGATAATGCAAACAACAAATAAATCGGCAGGATGAGAGCTATTTACATTCAGCCGTTAGCTCTGTGCAGGACTGTGCAGGACTGTGCACGGTTAACTAGCTCTCGTCCTGCCGATTTCAACACAGGAGGTGCCATTGATTTACATTATGATGCATTATGAGGCTATATTCAGTAAAAAGGAGTATTAGTTGAAGGTAAATTGATAAAGGTGATCATGTTATGTTCAAATGTAATCTTGTTTTTGGTGAGAAACTTGAATAAATCCAGATGTTTGAAGGATATGTTTTTACAACAATATAAAATAGACAATAGAGAGGGAATTATGATCTGTTGAACTTCATAACAAAAAACAGGATGCAAACAGTAATAAAGGAGTGGATGTTGATGTACACAGGGTTTATTGTTTTACTTTTGTTTTTCACTGTGGTATCGAATTGGTATCGACTACTAAATTTCTGGTATCATGACATCCCAACTTGCAACTGACCAACAGTATGCAACCTGTGGCGGGGTAATAAATAGATGTTGTTTAAAGAGTCACAAGCCAAAAAGATTGGGGACCACTAACGTATATACTGTCTCAGTGACCAGAAGAATAGAAACCCTTGTTCAATAAAACGTTGGACCAACTATAACGCTGAGTACAGCTGCCACCTAGAACAGAAAGCTGCACGGTCCAGGTGTTAAAGCTGACTCATGCCGACATCAGTGCTTCACACATCGCCCAAAGTTTAAGGGTGAAAGCTTTATTCTACTGACGCTACATTTAAATTCATCCCATACTGTAGGTGTTCAGTGGAAACGCTTCCAGGCTCTCATTCAGTGACGTTTTCTGATCTAAAAGTAGTACCCTTCATCCTGCTATGATGTTAATGTATGCTCTGGGATCAATGCCTCAGTATGCAGGTTTTTATAGACCCACCAGGATGCACTGAAGCTGGATACTGTCTTCTGTGTTCATCCACAAAGTGCCACCTCCCACATAATGTTTAGACAATGTGTCTGTGATTCATTCACTGCACACCTTTTCAGTTTGCCGCCTTTAAAAAAGTGCAGCAACTCTGTTATCTTCTGCCCTCCTAGAGCCAATCGCCATGCTTTTCCCTGTTTGTTAAGATACACATTTAACTCCTTTCTAAGTCATTAAGTCATATATAATGTAAGTATGGACATGGAGTTGCTATTGAAAACATCTCATGCTGTAACACGGATGTAAAGTGAAACATAGAGGTCTGATTTCTTGTGCAGGGGCAGGGTTTAAACTGCATTTTTCTGGTCACTGAGTGCAGATCATTGCTAGCACATATTTCTGCACACGCTAAAGCTAAATATAGTGCAGGCGGATTCTACAACATGAGCCTATGAAGCAAGCAAAGAGCACAACAAAGGCTACTCTTATCGGTCTAGTATCACTGCAGTAGTGAGTCATGAGGTACTTGCATGAGTGTGCTGTAGGCTCTGGGTGGGCCTGAGTTTAGTGCTGGTGAGCTGAGTGGACATTATAGCAGCAGTATTACTTTATATAGATATCTACTGCCTTTGGAAATTAAATGAGAAAGTGATTTATGTGAACAGTTAGAGAGAAAGTACAGTGAGGATATCACAGAGTGTGCGTGTCAAATCAGAAAGACAAAGTGAAACACAGGACATGGACATCAGTGGTTTCATAGTATTTTCAGTTTGGTAGCAAAAAAGGGACTGAATTAAGTATGTCAACATGTGTGAATGTAGTACACAGAAGCAAACAGCTGTGAGTTTACATTTCATAATTCCTCTGTATGCGTCATACTGCACTTACAGAAGGACATGTGGCTAGATTTAAAGCCGAGTTGTTAGGGCTGCACCATTAATCAAATATTAATCATGATTTTGGCCTCCCACAACTAAGTGAACATGATCGCCTGCGATATTGACATTTAAAATGTGTGCTCCGCTCATAGATATTTCCGTGCATATCAAAACAAGTGCTTCCTCTGCCCGGGGTAGTCAACTCGGCGGGCCAGAGACGGCTGCTAGGTGTGGGCTGGTCCTCGCTGGGCTTATTTCTGTGAGATTTGCAGCACCCCTCGCCTGGACCTCGTTGTTTCCTGGGACCGTGGACTTAATGCTCGCTGCGCCCTCTTAACCTGCAGGAATAGACGGGGCTCCCGGCGCGACTGTCAACCAGGACGGGCTGTCCTCAATGCGTCAGGGGTCTGCGGCGATGTCGGCAACCCACCCTACCCGTCTTGAAACACGGAGTCTGTTAGCCGTGTTTTGTGGTTGTGACTTATTTTGTCGTCATCACCTTATACAACCAAAGTGTTTAGGATTAAAGTGTTTAATAGAGCACAAAGTTCTACATAGATCTAGCCTCTTAATTTTGCTCTCAAGCTGCACTAAATTAATGCATTTAGATAAAAAAAAAACTTAGGGTGAATATTGCTGTATTTTTTCATATCGCAATATATATCGAAGAAACAAAAAAATATTGCATTATCAGTTTTTTTCCAACATCATGCAGCCCTAATTTGTACATTAGCAGGAATGAAGCACAACATGGAAGTGAAGTGCAATAAATATATTTTTTCGCTAAAATCAGTGAATAATCGCGATAAATAATTGTGATCTCAATATTGATCTAAATAATTGTGACTATCATTTTGGCCATAATCGTGCAGCCCCACTATTTGTGTGTTTCTGTGAGCAAATGTACTCTGATTCGCCTGCCAGTATTAGTTGCTGTGGAGAGCAGCTGAGGGCCGAGGCTGTGGTGTGTAAAGGACGCGGTGCTGTACGCCCCAATAAACTGCTGATGGGACGGGATGAGGGGACAGTGGGTCCCAACTGCAGGCCCTCAGGGGGATTCAAGGACTACATCCACTCTGACCGTTACCTGGATTTTATCAGTGGATAAATGCTAAAATGTAGAAGCTCACCCAGCTTGCATTAGGCACATAACATTTGATTTTAATTCTTAAACTGTGTCTGCAGAATGTCATTGAAGTTTGAGATGGTGGAAAAGGTGGATATTTCCTGATGTCACCAGACCCGTTAGTTTGACTCACCGGGCACTCCCGGAGGCCCAAATCCTCTCCATTGGGCAGGGAAGACCTCCTGCGGGTCGTGGGGGTCCGGTTGGGTGTGGAGCTTCCTGCAGGTCTCCTTTTGACCACCAGCACCTCACAGCAGGCCTGGTCCTCATTTAATGTGCTCTTTCCTGCATTGATCACTCTAGACGGAGACGGGATAACAGGATACAAAACAGGGAAGTTAAGCCATACTTCAGTTTAACAAGATACCTAACATAAGAGATGAAAAGATCATAAAAACTATCTTAATTAAGTATAAATAAAATAAGATTGATTAAAAAAATTAGAGATATGACATTTAAAAGCCTTACACGTTTGTATACATTACAATACCTTAGACTATATAAATGAACTGTGCAAATAATGTGAAAGAAATCCAGAAATTGAATAATGCAACAGGCAGACATGATGTGTGTACTATACGTGATATAAATATAGGTATAAGTTTGAATAATAAATACAATATACACTGCCGTTTAAAAGTTTAGAAATCGCCTGCCACAAAAGCTTGACAGTCAAACTGAGAGGACCACTCTGTAATATATTTTAAAATGGTCTTTCCTGCTTTTAGGTTGTAGAAAGTCCTCTTTACAAATAGATGTTATTTTGTATGAAGGGTTAACAGTATTGTTTCATACTGTACATGGAGAACACAATGTTGTAACATTGTTCAACCAGACATCTGAAAGGGCAGAAACAGACAACGATACCTCTGAGCACAGTTCCTGTTTCAGTGTTAAGCAGGGCTCAACAATAAGGAACAGAAAGGAAAATGCCACGTCGGGCTAGTAAATCCAGCAAATCGATGGGTAAAAAATAATTAAACACATTTTATTTTTCAAAACTGATGATGGAAGTAGCTAAGGAGTGAGCCATCAGTATCGGGCACTTTAAAGCGGTTAAAGGCAAAGTTCATGAGCTGAAAACGCAAAGGGAGCATCGATTATCCTGGAAACAGGAGTTTAGTTGGGTGGTGTTGGAGGATGGGGCGAAACTCCAGATTCATTTACTTAAATAAAGATGAAACTTGACGGTTAACTTTAGTCACTGCTGTTATTTGATAACCGCTAATACATAATAGTAAGATAATGTAATAAAATAATATTTGTATAGGGGCAAGTAAAAATTGACTTTGGGGAGGTAGATTTCCGACCGAGCAAGTGAAAAAAAACCTCGTCAAGCGCACAATAATGCCTACAACAAGCTGGAATTAACAGGCGTGGTGTTGCTTTAGCAAAGCTGTTCTTAAAACCTCAAAAAAAGAAATACAAGGTTAGTCTAAGGTTAGCACTATTGGAAACCTATTCAATCTAACCACTGAGTAGACTGCAAAAAGTGCACTTGTGGTTCAGTAATGATTGAGGGTCACTTTTCTGGTCTGGAAAACAAATTCAAAATCGAAGGGTAATTGGGGGAAAAAATGGTTACAACAGTATTCTCCTCTGTCGTGCAACACTATGGGGACATCGACTAAATGGATGTTTAAATCACTTCATTCTTCTTTTTTGGGGGGCACAACTATGTCTGAATTATACTGTTTTTATCTCTGTTAAAATAGACATCATTTTAGGAAAGGAGAAAAACATCAATAAAACAGGTGACTGTAACCTTTTGAACGGCAGTGTACATCAAAAATGTATTATTAGTATTAGTATATATATATATATATATATATATATAGAGAGAGAGAGAGAGAGAGAGAGTCGGAGGGATGAACTGTTTTCAAGACATCAGTTGTCATCTCCACTCACATCATTTCAAGCCCTCTCTTCTATCAGAAACAACAACAGTTTGGCAACAGCTGTGTCTTGGATTAACCTTTTCAAAATGTGATTGTGCCTATGACTACTAAGACAGCAAATTTCCTTAATGTCGGTGGTGGAAGATGATTCACAGCTACAGGTAATTTAACAGCTTCGATGTCCTTAACATTTCAAACTGTGATCTTTAATCCATATGACGTTCGTCGGACCATAAAACCCTCCCAAACTCAATTTCTGTGTAAGCGTTTCCCTTAATGGCCGCTAAACAAATTGAGACAATGCGAGATAACGTCAGCAAACACACACTCTTTAAATACACATTTCAGTTTGAGACCCACGCATGTAGGAGAGAGGACAGAGAGACACATCAATACTGCATTATACAACACCTGGCAGATGGTGTACAGCTGCTGCGAGCTGCTGTAGTCGTGGACGAGCACACGCTGCTTCACAATACTCCAGCCAGGCATTCTGGATTTAGCCACACCGTAGGAGATGTTAAGTCTACAGTGGTCCTATTAAAACTGTGCATACGGTATCTTATGAAATTAGAGGTATAAATATAATATAATAGAAATATGTATTTTTGTGGAACACGTATGTGTTACTCTGTCACTTTTTACCTCAACAGATTATTATGCCATGTCTCTTTAAGAAATGTCTCAAGTGAGATTCTTATCAAATAAATGAGACATTAAATGGCCACATGTTGATATGAGAGGCAGTCAGGATTACTTCCCTGTGGAGGATCTTATATAAATAATCCTAATTGGTCATGGGGATGAACATGCCGAGCACAGATCCTCCGTCTCCAGCTAAGGAAACACAGTCGGTTGTAAAAACCGGCGGGATATCAACCGGGCAGACCTTCACTCAGTAAGATTGATTTTAATTGGAAGTCTTACACAATGGGCTGTTCACCACATCCCTGTCCTATAAACTAATAATAGCACACCCCCTGTGGTGTGTCAATAAGACAGGTTTAAAGGAAACACTTGATTTGCCTACACAGCTACCCAACTATTGTTACGAACCCACTCCTGCTTATATAAGTGTGAAGCACGGAAAGATGCTCACCCCAGAATAGTGCTGAAAACATTAGTCAATTAATCCATTAGTCTGTCGAGACTAAATGATCACCAATAACAATCATTTACATCATTCATCCACGCTGGTTCCAGTTTCTCAAAAAGAACGATTTGCTGTTTGTCTTTGTTTTATATCTTTATAATTTACATAAACATGACATATATTTGGATTCTGGAGTCTTGGTTGGACGGCGTGTTGGGGTCTGGGAAATTGCGACGGGTATTTTCCAACATTTTATAGACAAAATGAATAAGCCATTTATTAAAAAAAACAATCAACACATTAATGACCTCCGCCAAGGCCGAATGCCTAGGAAGGAGGTCGTTGGTTTCTTGGTTTGTCCATTTGGAGAACAACTCCAAAAGTCTGCGATGGATTTGAATGAATTTTTTGGAGGGGTGGGGTGTGGTACAATGAACAATCCATTAGATTTTCATGGCAATCCGGATCACGATCCGGCTTTGGGAATTGTTTTGCAACATACATGAAACCTGCCTTGGTGGAAGTTAGCGCTCTCCGAGTGCACTTCTAGTGGACAACGTAAATAATCGTCAGCCCTACATCAGCACTTTCCAAACCTCCTCACTGAAAGAGAGGATAACATAAATGCAGTAAAAGCTCAAGAAATTCCAGATGTTGTATGTGCATACAAATATTTTGAACTTGTGCATGTTTGTCACAGCGTGTAGCATTTAGGGAGATCTATGAAGAGAACTATGTTTTCATTAGTGTATAATCAGCTGAAACTAAGAATCGTTGTGTTTTCGTTGGTTAGAATGAGCTCTTCATATCTACATAGGGAGCGGGTCCTCTTCACGGCCATGTTGCTCCGCCATGTTTCTATGGTAGCCCAGAATGGACAAACCAAGAGCTGGAGAGACTTTCACGTTTTTACGTTACCTGAAGACCGCCGTAGTTCTCTGACACGCTTGTGAAACTGCAGTAACGTGAGCTGCAGGGTGCAAAACCGTGGTATACCACCAGCTGCCGTCTGACTTCCATTGCTCCTAAAGTAGCGTTATTATGGTAAGGATGGCGATTCACGTTAACGGAGGAGTGAGAGGAGGGGTATTCAGTTGGTTGCAATCTGCAACCACGCCACTAGATGTCGTCAAATCCTACACACTGTACTTTAAACCGCATTGATTTTATGCTTCATAAAACAGCACTTGGATAATGTTCTTTGTTCCTTGTGGATCTGTAAAACCTCACACAAAAGGTGGACACTATCTGACACTATCTCTATTTGATCTGGGAATGACTGGACTTTTTAGTTGCACAATAAAAGTGACACCCTTTGATCTCAAACACATTCGGCAGTGAAAACTTGTTTTCAGCTTCTCACTGTGCGTCAGTGATGGTGAGTGGCACACATAACCAAGGGGGAAAAATCTGGAGTGAAACTTGAGTTCAATAGACAGCAACGTTTTGGCCTGTCAAACACTAATAACATCATTAAATTCTGCACTGCAGTAATTGCTAGATGGAAGCCCGTCCATTATCCACTGACGAGAGAAAGTTCTACATGAACACATGCTAGTTATTTCACAGGTCCACTTAAAAGCTTTTTCTGATGCTTTCAACAACTTCATCGACAGTCGGGGTTTGTTAGTTGTCAAGGACATGGTTCAGTTGTCATACTGTGACCTAACCTGTATGAATTCTTCATGGCAACTGTGCAAACGCCATCCATCGATGAGAAAGTAGACCCTGAGTTAGGATGCTTGATTATTTTGCCTTGAAAATGCTAAAGTTTATCATATATATTATAATTCAGTTTGGTTTTAACTTTAATATGATTGTTGCTTATTTAGCCACAGATAATTTATAGAAATACCTGAGATATAAAACCAAGTTTTTAAAGGTCCTATATCATGCTCATTTTCAGGTTCATACTTGTATTTTGTGTTTCTACTAGAGCATGTTTACATTTTGTAATGTTCAAAAAAACCTTTATTTTCCTCGTACTGTCTGCCTGAATATACCTGTATTTACCCTCCTGTCTGGAACGCTCCGTTTTAGTGCATTTCAATGGAATTGCAATGGAATTATGTTGCTAGGCAACAGTTTGGGTCCATGTTTACTTCCTGTCAGCTAATGTTACACATTTAGAATGTTTATGTTTAAAACCATGTAATGGTCTAAATATTGTATATTTGTGACATCACAAATGAACAGAAATCCTAACGGCTTGTTTCAAACGCACAGTTTCTGAATACGCTCTGTGTATTTCTCCATATATTGAGCATTTTTATACTTTCACAGTATTTATATAGGACTTAAACCTGCTTTATAATATAAAAGACATGCAAATCTCACTTTTTACAATATGGGACCTTTAAATTTTATTGTAAATTACTGCAAACTATTTTCCACAACATATCCAACCGTCCAGGCAGCAGTTGGTTTCAGTTCATGCCACAACTCTCAAGTGTTGTTCATAGTTTGAGTTTTCTCACAAGCTTTTAAAATCCGTCTATGAAATGATGGTATGGTCTGGAAGCATACAGTGTACTGTATGTGATCTGTAGTTAAAGTGTTCCTTTACTAACTTCATATGATGAATAAGAGGCCACAAACTTCATGCGTGTCTGAGACCAAAGCGCTGCAGGGAGCGACGCGACCCTGAAAGATCACACGATTAATGACAGTTGAGCTTTCAACTCTGACATGAGAGGAAAAGCCGTCCAGAACCCCGAAGGGCACGAGCTGTGTCCGAGGGCAGCGCTGTCATACTCGCTTACCTCATTTCATTTCTTCACATTTGAGAGAATGGCACGACCTTAATTACTCTGTCAGAGCTGTAATCTAAAGTGAGCCTTCTTTTTGGGAATCTTTTTCTTTTCAGCAACACTTCACCTTAAGCTTTGCTTTAAAATCATTGTGAGACACCACCAGGTCATTTATGGGACATTATGATATTATACATTTGCACAAGTGCCAAAATGAGTACTTATTAACTATATAGCAAATACAATAAATAATATGAATATGAGATGGGCACTTTTCACTATGTGTAGTCTGAATAATTAATTTATTATTTTGCAAAAATAATAGACAGATTAATAAGAAATGGAAATAATCATTACAGACACACAGCTAAGTTTTCAAAACAGGATCACTGCTCTACTCTGGATCATCCTTCTTCTTGCGCAACCAAAAGCATGCATAAAAGCGATGCCAAGTTTTGAAAAAGAAACTGACCTGGAGGCAATGACTACTATAAAAACACACTGTTCATAAAACACGGTTAATTATAGTTTCTCAGGTTAACTATTGAACCACTGCACTGCTACTATAACTTCCTCCAGCACATCCAGTCAGGTGTTTAATCATATCCTGTTTCAAGTTCCATATGGAGTATTCTCATTTTAAAGAACGTTTTTTAACACATCTACATACTCCTTGTTGTACATTCACACACCTATCTTTATATTCCAATATTACAGCCACTTCAACATATTGTATATCTACATGTATCGTATCTATGTTTAGATAATCCTTCTTTGCTATATTCCTTTGTGTTCTATTTTTCTCTTTGTTTGGTATGCTCTTGCTATTGTTACTTTCTGCTGCAACATCTCCGTTTCCACGAACACATAATTTAATCTATCAATAACATCACTCCTATGATGTGATTACAGCAGCAGAGCGTCACGTGATTCATTCATAGGCAACTTGTAGTAAAGCTACACGTTGAGGAAAGCTGGCACTGAGCTGAAACAGCGTCACACTGTTTCTGCCTCAGAGCGATGTGGCGTGTTGATGTAGCAGAAACAACACAAGAACATGTGCTGTATCATGTGATTGAGCACTGGGAAGCTTTGTAAGTGCTGCTCATGTGCTTCCTCTCCACAGCTGAGTGGTAACAGTGACTTAATTTAGCTCCTTTGCAGTGAAAAGAAGAGGAAAAGTCCAAACAATAATATGGATAAACCTACAATAAAAATAAGGATAACATGCATATTTATGGCACTTTTGTGGCGTTAACATATTTTAACCCTTCTTTGTATTGGAAATGCATAAGATAAGATAAGATAACATAAGATAAGATAGATTTTATTGTCCCGAAGGAAAGTTGTCTTGGACACATACAATATCTGCTGTTAAGACACGCCCTAAGTTCATTCAACAATAATGACTTCATACTGTTAGACACCCTGGAGCGGCCACTTTCTCATCTCAGTTCCCTTAACTGAGATGAGAATGCTTAATGCTACAGCCTTCTACACATAAGCCAAATCTCTGACACGCCCTCTCACACATGCACATCAGCTGACCTGCAGACAAAACACACAGTGTGCTGTGGTGGAGTTAGTACAGTATAGTACAGTATAGTATAGTATAATATAGTATAGTATAGTACAGTATAGTATAGTATAGTATAGTGTTTAGCGTCCAGACACATATTGATATAGTATTGATCAGACTGCTGCTGAGGTTGCAGCGTTATATTGGTCCGGGGTCAGTAGAGTGAATGAATGAATGAGTGTCTGTGAAGGCTTTGTCACAACTTATTCTTGGAGGAAGTGGAGGAGAGGGGGAAGCCAAGGTGAAGCTCATTTGGTGTGCATGTTTTTGCTACACGACCATCAAAATTGGATCTCTCCTATTGATGAAGTGCTTTAACAGTTCTTAATGAAATTCTTCTTGTGGCTACTGTAGAAAAGAATTGGATTTGGAATAATCATTCCACCACTGGACAGAAACTTTCTGTCTACTATATCTCATGCTAATTGCCAGTCGAACCTCGCCTTTATCCAAACTGAAGCTAGGAACCTTCATGGTTAGGTATTCATGTAACTAAGGCTGCAACTTATGATTATTGTCATAATCTATTTACTTCTCAATTACTTCTGTGATTAATGGATCACTTTTTCATTTGAGTGCACCCAAAGAATTAGGAGGAAGGGGCCAAGATTGAAGGCAGTATTAAGTTTAAAGTGGTAATGGCTATTAATAAGGTGGCCTTTAATAACGTACTTGAAGTGCACAAACTGCTGTATGTTTACACTAACCTGAAGGTGGTGATGTAAGCTAGTAACATTACAAACTAGAATGGCACTCGGAGAGCGCTGACCTCCGACCCCCCCTCTCCGTGCAGCTTGCAGCATCATCATTGCGTGTATTTTTGTTTATGTAGAGATCAGCTGTACGTAGCGGAGCATCGTGAAACACTTCATTCAAACTGGACAGAAACAGAATAAAACTCACCTAAACCGTCATCGTTACTCTTTCCAACAATCACCAAGTGGTCGAACTCAGCTGTAATTTCACAGAGTTTAATGTGAAAAAACGCCAAATCTACAGTTGTTCCCCCCTCCACCCCCCGCTCTTTCTCCGTCTCTCTCTCTGAAGGAAGAAGGCGGGGTCATGCATCATCAACGCGTCATCAGTTACACTTCGCATGTGTTATACCCAGAGGTCTTAATGTTCTGACTGATCGTAATGCTTAAAACAATTCCTCAGTCCGGACCATGATCCGGATCGCCACCAAAATCTAATGGATTGTTCATTGTGCCACACCCCACCTCTCCAAGAAATGTCATTCAAATTCACGGCGGACTTTTGGAGTAATCCTCTAAACCAACCAACCAACCAACAAACCAACAAACCAACAAACCAACAAACCAACGCTGGTGAAAACATAACCTCCTTCCTTCCTAGGCCTTTGGCCTTGGCGAAGGTAATTACTGACTGCACCACAAATAATAATATAAGGTGATAGTGACGTACACTTAGGGGCCACTTTATTGAGTACACCGGTATGTAAAAGGGACAAACAATTAGAAACACCTTTCAATATAAACTAGTATATATAGTCTGGTACAACAACACATTTAACGATGACCTCAGTAATATAAAATATAAACAGGAAGGCAATTCAGGCACTCTAAAAACGTATAACAAGAGGCAACAAGGAAGGAAATATTTAAAAGCCTTTTATTATAGTGGCTAAAAGAAGCCGACATGTTTCGACCACTATATTTTAATATTTCCTTCCTCATTGCCCCTTGTTATAAGTTTCTGGAGTGCCTGGATTGCCTTCCTGTTTTTTCCCCCCGTTTTCTAAGACACCCAACACATGTTTAAACTACAGCTGAGAACACAGAGCAACCAGTAATCTCGCTCTCCTAATAAGATATAGCATAGAATAGAATTTCTTGTATTGAATTGCATTACATGGCACCTGATAAAGTGGCTACTGTACATGACTTTGCATTTTTGGTGTTGTGCGTGCTCATGGTCACAGCGAGGTCAACCCCTCCAAAACTCAAAAGAACTTCCTGGAGAGAGCACGCCTGATTTAACTCAGCTGAAGGAATCAGGAGCAGTTTCCTCCTCACTTTCGGAAAAACACCGAGCAACATGCAACACATCAGCACTGTGAAACTGCACCCTAACGGAGTGCACATTAGTGGTCAGTGCTGGTGTGTGTACATGATTGATGGGAAAACAACTGGAGAGAAAAGGCAGCAGTAAAAGTGAGCTGGAGACGAGATGAGAGGGTTGGTGAGCAATACTCACTGATCCATTCAAATGATTGTGTGCTCACCGGATCTGACAGTGCACCCACTCAGAGACGGCCCATCAGAATCCTTCTCATAAAACTGCTCTTCCTGTCTCCACAGGGAGCAGCACAATAACCTAGGATAACCTCAGCGAGCTCAACTCAGAGAGGCCTGCTGCACTCAAAGACAGGGGAAAAACACAAGCACAGAGTGGCAAATGTGCAATTCACCCTGCATGATCCTAATGGATTTTACATTCCATTGCTAATGACACTATGGACGCCTTTACAATGTAGAAAAACAACAGTCAGGATGATGAAATAGGATGTAAAAAGTACAATTGTTTATCAAATAATCAGAGTCAGAGTGTAATATGTACCATAATTGGCAGGATGCACACACTATAAGCCCCTCACAATGCTACCCGTAATGCACTACAAGTATCCAGCCTGGCGTTTTATCAGAGCGACTCATCGGTATCTGACCCTGTTAACCCTTACATCATATCCTCTCGTATGGGCTCAGGTTTTCTCCACTGGCAGTGAGATTTCACTACAGCGAAGCCCGCTGGTCAGCCAGCTGTTGACAAATCCTCAGTATGGCTCAGTCCTGGCTGATGCTACGCCAAGCTGGCACGCACACGCACACGCACACGCACACGCACACGCACACACACACACACACACACACTGGCAGCAGCATGACATCTATTCATGAAGAAGGGCTGTTTAACTGATCCTGTAGAATTATACATCTTATTTAGGTTATTTTTATATGACACAGAAACCTCAGTAAAATAATGATGTTGTTTCTATTAAAAACCAGCAATAATTAGGATTAATTCAAAAAATATATATATAATTTTAACTAAATTTTGCAACCTACTTTAGAACGCAATATGAGTGGGGTGATGGTTTCCTTTCTTTTCTGCCTTGAAATTAAAAATTCTTCAAGGCAGATTAGCATGAGGAAGCATGTTGGAGGGCGTGTATGAGAATCAAACCGTTTCAAAGGATTCTTCTTCATTCTACAGGAGGCAGGCAGAGACCATATAGATCTCTTTTAGTACTGAAACAGGCAATCAATCAATGTTAAGTATTGAATCTAGCAAAAATGGCAATTTTACATCACAGCAAAGTGAATATATTTGGGTTTTGGACTGTTGGCCAGACAAAACAAGCTATTTGAAGACATCGCCTTGAGCTCTGGGAAATTGTTCTGGTCATTTCTTTCACTATTTCTGACATTATGTTTCAAACAACTGATCTGTGAATAGGAGAAATCGCCCTCCAGATTAGTTGCATCTCTCTCTTTGCTAGTAAAGAGTTAATCTGTCCTGTTTACTTCTTGTAACCGAAGAACACTTTCCTGAGGGGAGTGAGACTGACATGGTCAGTTGTGTCCAAGCCCCGGCTGACTTAAGATGACAAGCATTTGCACATCATTGGGTTCAGGGCAGGACGGCTGAAGTTGAAACACTAGACGCAAACAGATACGGGGAGTTTCTGCATGCAGCGTTCTCGCTGAAAGTCCAACATCATCGATTAAGCAATTAAGCTGAAGAAAACAGGCGCTCTATCATAACAGCCCGTCAACAGCGTGAAGATACGACTTGATGTCGGGGGGAAACACAGAGCAAACTAAATCTTCTTTGTGGATTTATGAATCCAGGCCACTAAACCGTCGAGTCACACACTGTGCGGATAAGATCGCCTCAAGGTCTGAACTGTGACCTCTGTAGTTCTGATAAGACATCCCCACTAACCACCAGACCACCCGGATACTTCATGTGGGAATGAATGAGTGGAAGTGATGGTGACTCTGTGCTCTCGGGCGTTTAGACGACGATGAGAGTTTACCCTACTTTTGAGTTGTGTCCTGTCAAAGGTGAATGTGAACTACATGAAGATAAAGGGTTTTGTTTGCATAGTGCAGGTTGTTTTTAGCCTGAGGAGGAGTGTTCAGCACGCTGCTCCTACCAGCATGCAAATTAAGTCCTTCCTGTATGTTGTTGATAGAAACATATTTCACCAAGTCAGCATTTTTCTGCAGCTACACTCCCATCGGCCTACTAACAACTAGGGCTGGGCAATATATATCAAAACTGTGTCCATAGCAACGGTCTGTTATACATAGCAACGGTCTGCTATACCTAGCAACAGTCTGTTATACATAGCAACGGTCTGCTATACCTAGCAACAGTCTGTTATACATAGCAACAGTCTGCTATACCTAGCAACAGTCTGTTATACATAGCAACGGTCTGTTATACTTAGCAACAGTCTGTTATACATAGCAACGGTCTGTTATACTTAGCAACGGTCTGTTATACATAGCAACGGTCTGCTATACCTAGCAACAGTCTGTTATACATAGCAACGGTCTGTTATACTTAGCAACGGTCTGTTATACATAGCAACGGTCTGTTATACATAGCAACGGTCTGTTATACATAGCAACAGTCTGTTATACATAGCAATGGTCTGCTATAAAGAAATAACAGACGGCAGAACGCCATGATTGACCAATCAGAATAAAGTATTTAGATAAGCTGTGTAATAAGACTACATATGGTTTTAGATTTTGGATATCGTAATATCGCATAAATGTTGTCTTTTCCTGGTTTTAAAGGCTGCATTGCAGTAAAGTGATGTCATTTTCTGACCTGACCAGACTGTTTTAGCTGTTCTATTATAAGCCATTACTGATGATTATTAATCAAAAATCTCATTGTGTGAATATTTTGTGAAAGCATCAATAGTCAACAACATCGTCGCAATATTGAGGTATTTGGTCAAAAACATTGTGATATTGGATATCACCCAGCCAGCCATACTAACAATTATAGAAGCAAAGTAACAACTTAGCTTTTTCATGAGTCAAGCTGCTGCACTAGATGCTGTTTTATAATACGTCCTTTTAAAAATGCAACACCGCCGGTTTATTACAGCCTAATGGATTGTGTACGTATGCCCCAAACATAAGATGTGATATCAATAATACAACAGATGATCTCAGGTCCGGTTGCGATTCTGTTCTCAGTTGTCAAGTATAGAAGGAGTTAGGATGACTTCTAGTGTCTGACGAGGCAAATACTCCAAACCTGCTCTGCAAGTGATTACAGTCAGTCCCATGTAATGTACGTCTACAGGATATCGGTCAGGTTATACCAGCTTTACTGAGCCACTGCACTGTAGGCTATTAATACTATGCACACAACACTGAAGCAGGTAAAGTGGTAAAACTGGTGACTATTTGTGAGAGCTTTCCAGACTTATAGCCTATATGTGCAAATAAATAAATAAAAAATAGGAAACTGTGATGTTTATGCGGTGGTGTAGGCTTGAACTGAAGGAGTATATGGGGGAAAGGCCAGCTGCTGCACCTGCTATTTATTTGTTTATCAAATAAAGCTGGATCCAACATAAGGCCTTTATCTTATCAGTCGATATATTGTGCTAAAGCAATGGTAGAATTTAACTACCAGTAAGTGCATTTACTGAAGTAGCCTAACTACACTTACGTACAATTTCGAGGTGCTTTACTTGATTATCATTATTTTATGCTACTTTATACTTTTACTCCACCACATTTTGGAGGCAACTATTGTCCTCTTTACTCCACTACATTTATATATCTTCAAGCCTATAGTTACTTTCCAGATTTGTGAGAGCTTTCCAGACTTATAGCCTAACAAATAAGAGCCAGTAAAACAAGTTATTGCTATTCAAAATAGGTTTGAGGGTGCAGTTTGTTGATCTCATTGTGTCAAAAAGAACACCATGATCTCACAGTGAGTCTGCACCAATAGCAAGCTTCCATCTATATGTCAATAACACAGCAATAATAAAGCATTCCTGTATGGCCTAGATTATTATAGCGACCTTGGAAGTGCTTATGTCTGATAGGAAACTGTGATGTTTATGCTGTGATGGAGGCTTTACTGAGACACTGTACTGTAAGCTATCAATACAATGCACACGACACTGAAGCAGGTACAACTGGTGACTATTTGTGAGAGCTTTCCAGACTTAAAGCCTACATATTAGTGCCAGTAAACTTGATTTTGCTATTCAAAATAGGTTTGAGGGTGCAGTTTGTTGATCTCATTGTGTCAAAAAGAACACCATGATCTCACAGTGAGTCTGCACCAATAGTAAGCTTCCATCTATATGTCAATAATAAAGCATTCCTATGTGACCTATAGATTATTATAGCGACCTTGGAGGTGTTTTATGTCTGGTAGGACACTGTGATGTTTATGCTGTGATGGAGGTTATAACTGGAGGAATATATGGAGGAAAGGCCAGCTGCTGCACCTTGGCCTATTTTGCACATATCACATATACATGCATCCTTTCATAATAACAATACTGATAATAATAATAAAAGCGTCTGCTGCTCCTGTTTAAAGGAAGACGCGCTCACTTCTCCAAAAGGATGCTCCTGCAGGATAAAAGATGGACGCATGCATATCCAGTATATCCAGGTTGTTACTCACTCTGCGTAGCCGGTGGACCACGGCAGCCTCTTGGTCTCCTTCAGGATGAGGATCGGTCTCGCTATGTGATCCGCAGAGCACTCCACCTCGTCCGGCGACAGCCCCAGGAAGTCCGGCCGGCTGTAGGGGTATTTCAGCGGCAGGTCGGAGCCTCCGGGATGATCTCCGTTGGAGCCTCCGGACATCATTCCTCCCATGAAATTAGCTACCGCAGATTTCACCCGCGTGAGCATGGTGGTCCTGCAGCAGCGTGGAGTCCAGCAGGAGGTGATGCGGTGATGTGCGTGATGAGATAGACCCGCACGGCGACGCAGTTTAAGGTAGAAACGCAGCAGCAGCCGTGGAGACTCATTCAGTCTCTCTGTGAACGCGGAAATAAAGACACACACACAGTGAGAGAGGCAGGCAGCTCTGCACGCTGGTCATGTGACAAACCGGTTGCTGCTGGTGGATTTGGTCGCACTAGAGCATCTCAGTGAGCAGCTTACTGTTGACAGAGCTGGAGGTCAAAGGTGCGTAATCCTGGAGTGACGATTACCTGCTGGGCAAGGTGCAGCAGAGCAGCACTGCTGTCATCAAACAGCCGCTAACTGCTGCTTTCACGAAGCTCACAAAATGATAACATTATCATAGTTATACCTCCAAAAATGGAATATTTCATATTGTATATTTTATATGGTATATATGGTTGTCAGACTCCACAACCAGCACTGCTCCCAGTAGACTACTTACACTTACACACCAAAAACTGACAATAACCTGATATTTACAGGTGGAATTTCATTTCATTCTCACTGTGCAATATTTATTTATTTATTTTGCACAATTTAAGACTCTACAACATAACAAAAAATAAATAATATACAGTGCAGGAAGAGGCAAAAAACCCACTGGGTTTATCTGAAGCCTCCACCTAGAGACAAGATTAATATAAAAAAAGAATATGACTACATAATAGTGATAACAAACAATTAGGACAAGATATATATATATATAATAATAACAATACAGTAAATATATTTAAAAAAAGACAGGTGTGTGTGTGTGTTGCGTGGAAGTGTATGGTTAGTGTTTATGAGGAGGATATTGATTTAATATCTATAAAGAGTTATGGGTAATCGTAACCAAACAACATTGTGAGTGGAAAAAAAATAAAAAAACATAAAAACAGATACATGGACAACATGGGGAAAAGCAATTACAAGACAGCAGTTAAATGACCCTTTAAGCGACTTTTGAAACATTTGACAGATGAACAGTTTATTGAGAGATATGAAAAGCTAATCCATAATTTGGGTCCCCTCAATCTTATCGAAAATTGACCTCTACTAGTGAGAAATTTAGGAGGATGAAGATCTAGAGATTGACGGGTTGAGTAAGAATATCATTTTCCACTTGTGCAATTTTGTTAATAGTCTGTTTATCGTCAGTGCTGTATATATACTGCTCCTATTTTTATACTTCCTTCTATTTAAATGGTTCATATTTTGTACACTTTGTTTAGCTGATGCTTCTTGTTTTTTTCACTATCCCCTTTGCTGCTGTACACTGCACATTCCCCCACTGTGGGACTAATAAAGGAATATCTTATCTTATCCTTTCTTATATGAACAATTAGATATATCCTACTTGCCAACCTTGCAACCTGAAAAAATAGGGATGGTTTCAAAACCTTTTCTGGGTCCTCCCCCGAGAAAGAAACGAGTTTCAGAGACATTGTTTCCTGCACTCTGGTGATTTTTCAGAATAAAAATAATAAGTACGCTGCAACAGCATTTGATAAAATAAGCCTACTTTCTGGAGTAGTAGTTCTAGGTCTGGAAGAACTTACGCAGAAGTTTTTATTTAAATAGCTTTTTGTTGTCATTTGTTTGTTTTTTTCTGTTTTGTTTGTGATTATATTCTTTTACTCTATTGGTGATCTATCAATTTGTAACCCCACCCTATATAATTATGCTTAAATACCAATAAAAAATTGATCACAAAAGAAAAAAATATGCCTACTTTTAATTTTGCTTTTAATTCTCAGGAAAGAGAACTGAATAATTTACACCTCTGGAGTAAACTTCTGTCAATCTCTGGCATAAACTAACTAATTCATCACTTTTTATTCATTCATTCATTAATGTTTTTCTTCTGCTTGAGTATTTCTTTCTAGTAGCTCTCTCCGTCCATCTCTCACTCACTGAAGGCCTTTTCAGACACAACTCGGCAACGGGGAAAAGACATTTGGTGTAGCTCTACTGTCGTCCTAACGCACAGGAAATGGGGTGAGAAAATTTGCCTTAAATCGGGAGAAATACAGCAGAATTGTGACCTCGGGGGGAAACCGGGAGAGGGCAATCAAAAACGGGAGGCTTGGCAAGTATAATATATATATATAATTATAATCATAATAATAATAATTATATTATAGTAATAATAGTAATAGTGTAATACCGTATACAGTGAAATGGTGATATTTTCTGAAATGGTTATTGTACCATGAAAATCTCTTCGTTACGACCCTATTGTTTACATGGTTGGACATTGGCACATCTGCTTTTTTTGTTTTTATGACCGTATACTTGGCTTTTACTGACCCTCCTGTCGTTGTTGCAGTGAAACTACTCTATTTACTTCCCTTCAATTACCCAGCCTAGTGTAATCTATTGTGTAGATGGTGTATTGTGCATATTGTGCTTTATCTTTGTTGACGTATTGTGCATGTCTTTGTTTACGGTTCCCTCTTTGGGGATTAATAAAGTTCATCCTATCATATCCTTAAATCCTTTAGTCATGTTTTACAGCTGGCCTCCCTGAGCCTCCAAACAGCAGGCTTGCATCATATTCTGGAGCGGATTTCTGATTTTGTTTTAAATACATACTTGTAAATACATCCATTTCTACATTCCTCTTCTTCTCTCATGTCATTCCTCATTTATTTCTGTTTTCGCCACTAATACAGTCCTCTCTGTTTTGTCTTCCCAGGATGTGGCGTCTAGCTTGAACCAGGGGAAATGGAAGGAGCAAAATCCAACTGCAGGGCTTCAGTACTAAAGTGAAATGCTAATGTTTTGTTTTTATCAAGTGACACCTGTGGTGAGCTTTAGACCTTGGAGAACACGAGGGATGTGTCCCCATCACCAATCACTTTTTACAAATCTATTGCTCACATTATTTCTGCACTAATAACAAATTGGGTTCTGTAATTAATTCAGCACACAGAATTAATAATTCAGTTAGATGTTACCACAAATATGGCACATCTGGCCAGATTTGTGGAATATCCCTTTCTGTCGTTCTCTTTGTGTGTTTGTTCTGGCCTGTTAGTCAGTTTAAATCTGATTGGCAGGGCGTTGAGCCAGCCCACCAGGATGTGTGTCTAGACATCATGAACTCACAAACGCACTTAGAGCTGCGTTTTGGAGAAGTAAGCCTCACAAAATGATCTGTTATACAATACGGCAGACCAGCCAACCCACAGACTCACAGGCTTCTCTCTGTTCACGGACCCGGCGGTGTTGAAAGGTGAAGTTTAAAATCGGAGAATTGTCAGAGAATGACTTTTTAAAAAACGCTCTACTTTTAATGATAGAAAGACTGACTCTAACTGGCGCTGTTAGACTCATCTGGGCATTGATTCAAATCCATTTAGTACGAAGGTTCGCTGGGAAAAAATGTTGCTATTTGGACCGAGTCTGCTGCTGTCAACAACCCTGAGCAAATGTTGCTTGAGTCTACTGAAAGTTGGCAGACATCAGATCAGCCTTCAAATAGAAGTTCACATGTTTCATTTACCTTTATTTAACCAGGTTTAGACCCTTTGAGATGAAAATCTCTTTTGCAAGAGCGACCTGGCCAAGAAAGGCAGCAGTACAAACAGTTTCATACATTAAAAAACAAAAGATCAGCTCCAAGATGCTATACCGTAAAAATGCAGGGAAGCCATATAATCCTATTTCAATCAAAACAAGTACAATTATCGATAGAGTCCGTTTCCATAGATTTCACCATGCCTTTAAATTCATTCAGAGCGACTAGGTCCTGGAGTTTAAGTTCATTTTGCAGGCTATTCCATGCAGATGGTGCAGAAAACATAAAGGCCTTCTTTCCCAACTCAGTCCGAACTCTGGGAACAGTCATAAGCATCGTGTCCTAAGACCGTAACCCAGAATTGCCATGTTTTCTGGTTAGAAAGATAAATAAATAACAGGGGAGTCTACCCAGAATGGCCTGATAGATAAAAACATACTGATGACTAAGCCAACGTATTGACAGAGCAGGCCAATTTACTTTGGAGTACAATATCCAGTGATGAGTGAGGGCTCTACAGTTTGTAACAAACCTTACAGCGCCGTGATATACAGTATCCAACATATGGAGACAATGGACTGATGCATTCGTGTGAAGCAGATCACCGGAGTCAAGAACAGGCAAGAACATCGTTTCAACCAGTTATCATCCGACATCAAGAGAAAAACAAGACTTGTGTCTTACCTAACTTCAATTTCAACTTGTTCACCAGACTCTGTATATGAGGTTTAAAAGAGAGTTGGTCATCAATTAAAAATCCCAAGTTTTTGTATGTGGAGACTGCCTCAGTTTGTTGACCTTGAGTAGTAACAATACTCTGATTCAGCATCATAATCACAAGCATAACTGATTGAAGACACGATTTATATCTCCATTGAGCATGTTTGTAAGGTGTTACATGCCTTATAATTAATGTTTGATAAATCACAACTTCATTTTATGCATGTGTTATTGAAAACATATGCAAATGTTAAATACTTTAATAATAAGACCAAATAACTATTTAGGCAGAGTAACACGCCCTCGTTTTTTTTTCCTCACATCAGTAAAATAAAAACAGAATGGGCGCTCGCGTTTCAGATTAGATTTAATGTTAGAAGTAGGCTACAACTAGAATGGCACTCGGAGAGCGCCTAATGGATTGTTCATTATGCCACACCCCACCCCTCCAAAAAATATCATTCAAATCCATCACGGACTTTTGGAGTAATCCTGGTAACGGACAAACAAACCAACAAACCAACGCTGGTGAAAACATAACCTCCTTCCCTCCTAGGCCTTTGGCCTTGGCAGAGGTAATAATCAGAACAATACAAACATTCAGGCTCCCTCATGTGGCTCAAACTTGTACAGCAGATATCAGTCATAAATACAAGACTATGGAAGAAATTGTGCAAGTTTATTTGGCGATCTGAATAAAATCTCCTGCGACCTCATCTTTGGGTCGCGACCCAGTCTTTGGGAATGACTGCCCTAAACCACATGTTCCAATATGTGTACTTTCCCACACGTGAAATGGGCTCCATATGTGATAAACATGTGAAATACATTTTACATGTGATACATTCACATTATGCAGTTTTCTCCGGGTTGAAGTTGATTGTTTCCAACAGTGAACAGCATGTGACTCTCTGAAGAAGACTACAAAACAAGCTAACACCTAATTCATATTCACCAACGCAAAGCTTTCAATCTTGATAAGTTTACATGCTCATTAAAACCGTGAGCTCACTCATTATCCAGACTGTCTCCAGTGAAAACGGATGAACTCCGATGAAAAGGGAGTTCCCAAATTGGCCGACTACGTTAAATCAATAATTCATGAGTTTGCCAGTAAAGAGCTCTACTGACCTAATTACACACAACAAGCCAGTCTGTGAGCTGGGGTGCAGGAGATGAGGTTCACCTCTATACAATCATCCAGAGTTGGGAAATGCCAGAGCTTCCTTGCTTGCTTGTGTCTCCACATACTTTGTTTGGTGTACTTTCGTTGGACAGACAGACAGACAGACAGACAGACAGACAGACAGACAGATATTACCATCCAGAGAGGCTAAAAATGACATCTGATGAAAACTAAAATGAATCGTTATGTGAGACACCTCTGTAAAATAAAACCAAATCATTTAAGGGTCACCTTTCCTTTTGAGAGACACATAATGTAATAAATGCCCGATGAAGTAATCGTATACTGAAACACTTCCCAGAACTTCCAAAAATATATATCACTGTGTACCGATCAAGATTTACAATGTCACTTAAAGTGGCAGTAGGCAGTATATTTTTGGCATCATTGGGCAAAAATCCCAAAATAACCTTTCAGCATATTGTAATTCAATTGTTCTGATAGAAAACTAGACTTCTCCTCCTCATGGCTCTGTTTTCAGGCTTTAGAACATCTAGCCCGTGACGGGAGACTTTGATCAATCACAGGTCATGTCATTGAGAGAGCGTTCCTATTGGCTGTGCTCCGATCATGTGACCGGAACTTGGTGTTCCTTCACCAGATTTCACAATGGCTGCTGCGTCACAAACTTTCTCATTACAGCTAAACCGTACTACAAGATGATTCTGACAACATCTGAGGAGAGAAATAGGCATTAATGTAACAGAATATTGATTCATATTTGATCAGCGCTGCCTAGTTTGACCGTTTGGTCGGAGTTCAGAGTGATTGACAGCCGGCTCTCATAGACGGCAGCTGGACAGCAGACCTCAGATCAGCTCTGACTGCTTGTTTTCCTCCAGTCTGTGAAATCTTGCAGATGCCGTTAAGAGCACCGGAAGACACAGGAGGACACAGAGGGACAGGATTTTTTTGTACTACTGTCACGATATAGCGACTGTTTTATAAAAATAACTTTTTTAAATCATATTTGCTCCAACCTCGCCTACTTCAGCTTTAAAGCCCTCTACAGTACATGTCTGTCACAGAAAAAGTTCCCAGCTCATTTTTAGTGCAGCACATCAAAATTGACATTTTGAACCCTTTTCACCGCTGGTTCCCAACCTGGGGGTCGCGAGGCCGTCTTTATTTTAAGGGGTGTAAATATACAGTTGGTCTATATCTCAGCATTTCATTCATTTCTGTGAAGAAAACAAAATGAAATTATTTTTAAAGTTTGGATTATTATTTAAGATATTAACAAGATAAGGCCATGAGGAAGACCTGAACACACGATATGTTCACAGAGCCTCGTCTCTCTGATAAACAGCCACGTCCTGCATTAGAAAAGTAAAAAAACTAAAGCGATAATAGAACAATGGCCTAGCGTCAGAGAGAAGAAAACACTGGATTTCACCAAAAAGAAGCCTATTAAATATGAATGATCGTTAAAAATAAATAAAAATACACAAAACAGAGAATTGTAATAAAAGTTCCTACAAATAACAGGAAAACTCATCTCTGATGCAACTCACAGGAAATAATCAGCTCAAAATTCATCCAAATTGCTCGTTTTACACAAACTTCCTGCAGTTATTGTGCTCACTATCTGGGTTAATTGTACAGTTTATCAGTTGTTTTGTTCTGTTTTTGTTCTGTATTGAATATAATATGAAATAAACATCAAATATGTCAGGGGTCGGCAGTTTAAGTTTTGTTTAGTTGATAGAAAAGGCGTCCCCTAAAGAAAAAGGTTGGGAACCACTGCTTTTCACAATAAGTGCACGCCCTCAAATCTTCTAGGAGGCAGTTCCACAGCGTGAACTAAATGCACCGTCACCCGAGGCTTTAGTCCTGCAGCGAGGAATAATTGTGAGGAAGGCCCTGAAGTGAATTGAAAACAATGGGACGCACCTTGAAATTAATTCTATCGCTTGCAGGCAGCCTCTGAAGAGATGAGAGCATAAAATACTTTTGTCATAATAATCCTAGCAAGCAGGCAAACTTTATTTATAGAGCAATTAATTTGCTGCACGACACGTGAGCAACCACAGAGGTTGTAGCCACTGACACTGTATTGATGGTGTAAAGATAACATATTATACATAAGTAAAATATAAAAACAGTCACATAAAACACGTAGGATAATAATAATAATAATAGATAAGTAAGAATAGATAAAACAATAATTAAAACCAGGAACCAGACTATTGAAAGGTGAAAGTGGTCCAGTTAAAAAGGTTCAGTTTAGTTTTAAAGGATGATAACTTTGGGGCACGTCTAACATGACTGGGTAAGATGTTCCAGCAGCTTGGTGCATAATAGCTAAAGGCAGTTTCACCAGTTTCCGTGGAGACCCAGGGGAATAACCAAACGGCCTGTTCCAATGACCTGAGGGGTCTAGCTGGTTCGTAGCTCACAAGCATGTCAGAGAGATATCGGGGTGCCAGACCATGTAGGGCCTTAAAAACAAGCATTACAATTTGAAAATCAATTGTAAAACTTTCTGGAAGCCAGTTTAACGACCTTCACACAGGTGTTATATGGTCGTATTTACTTTTTCTAGTTAAAACAGCTGCTTTTTATGGAGTAGTTGTAGACGATTGAAATGCTTTTTAGGCAATCCTGTGAGCAGCGCGTTTTAAAAATTGTTTAAAAATGCCGTAGGATAAATAGTGTAACCACGGCCATGTTCTGTGAGTAGAAGAAGGCCACTTACAGTAAGTGAAGTTCCACATCTGCATTTAAAAATGTATCAAGGGCAATATTTTTCATATTTCCTATACGCACAAATTAGTAATGCAGAGTTGTATTAGTGGCTTTAGATTGTGGGTCAGTCGGTAATACATGAAGCTCTAATTGTGGCTCCTGATCTTTTGCTTTGTTTGTCGTGTTAGAACTGCAGTATGTCGTCATGTGTTTGGAGACCTTTCTCTTATAGCCAGATTACATCATTTTGCAGTATTGGTCAATAATACTGGACCAGTATCTACTGCAGTTCTACTGAATGTTAAGGTGTTTCTATTTTTTGTCCTCTCCCTGCACATCATCTCCCTCCCGCTCTGTCTCTGTCTTACTCATCACAGGCTTATGACGAAGATGACGAGGTCAAGATGTCTTTGTCATACCAGCCTGTGTGTGTGTGCGTGTGTGTGTGTGTGTGTGTGTGTGTGTGTGTGTGTGTGTGTGTGTGAGTGTGTAATCAGCCTGCTAGTCCATCTGATGACTGACTCACAGATGGACTCAGACGTGCCGCCCACACACACTCATACCAGAGGATAATCTGGAGGTGAAGAACCCGGGGGTGAGAATGGATGATCACAAAGGGTGGTGTCTGTTTATCTGCGTGAGACAGACTCAGTTCAACACATCTTCATGTCGGCGCTGCATACATTTGTCTTTTAACTGAAACACTGAGACGCTACAAAAACAATGCAGTTATCACACTTATCACAGTGGTTGTGTTCAGGTGGAAGTGAATTATTGAGTTTTTATTTACACTGTGGTTATACTGTATATTGTATGTGTTTAATGCACATATTTGTACATATTTCTTATTTTTATAATTTATTTATATTCTCTAGATATATTGTAAAATATATATATTAGCATCATGTACATAATTTACATTTTACATACTCCTTTATTTCTATTTTTATTAATTTTATTTATGCTAGAGCAACTATAACATCCCAATTCCTTCTTACTTAAGTGAAGTACTTGAGTAAATATACTTAGTTGCATTCCACCAACAGGTTGCATCTGCCTTAACTAGTCACTGATTTATTGCACCACCCGGCCAGCACGCTGAGTGATCCAAATCAAACACACCCAACAGGTGCATGCTGGGTGGTGCTAACATGCTAAGATGCTGTGAGGTGTGTGTGAGGGGACAGAGAGGCTGAGTGGACTGGTTCTACTGGGACAGAGAGGATGAGTGGACTGGTTCTACTGGGACAGAGAGGCTGAGTGGACTGGTTCTACTGGGACAGAGAGGCTGAGTGGACTGGTTCTACTGGGACTGACAGGCCGAGTGGACTGGTTCTGTTGGGACAGAGAGGATGAGTGGACTGGTTCTACTGGGACAGACAGGCCGAGTGGACTGGTTCTACTGGGACTGACAGGCCGAGTGGACTGGTTCTACTGGGACAGACAGGCCGAGAGGACTGGTTCTGCTGGGACAGAGGAAGGTAAGAGGTAAGAACAACTACCTAGATCATTGTGATGGTTGTAACTCTTTTGTGTTTGTTGTCTGCAGCTGCTGTGGAGTTTATATTGTTTCTACATATCTGTGTTGTCTGCCTCTGTGATGTTTTGGTCTACTGTTGGTTTTATGAGAAGTGTCAGGCTATTTCATTTTTGTATCTTAATAATTCTTGTTGCCCCCGCCGTGGTGTCCAGTTATTTATTATGTGTTTGTTTAATTGTCTGAGTTTCGTCCTCTTTTCTGGTTCTATTGAGGCTACACTGAGGAATGTGGTTGTAGTTGATAATCAGTTGAATGCACATGTTGCAAAGTGGCATCTATAGAAAACAAATGTGTTTGTTTGTGTGTTATGTGTATACTGTGTATGTGTATCCCTCCCTGTCTGTCTTTACCATGCTTTGCAAGCTCTGATCTGCTGATGCTCAAGCCACTCTTGAACCTGATTCATTCTACTCCGTCTGCACACAACAACAATGAAATTACAGAAAAACATTGTCATACTTTTTCTGTTTAACATGAAATCAGGAGTTTTGTGTGCTTTTGGTCGTTTTTTGGCGGTGTATCTAGTCTCATGCAAACCTTGACACACCTAGTGTCAGTAGGATTTACTGGTGTCTTCTTCTTCCATCCTAAAATCATGTGGTATTGATACTGAACATTGTACAGTAGGATTAGAAAGCTGGCTCTGTAGATTGCAAACATATTATTCCTTATTTTTTTCATCTGTGCACATTTTACACTGAAACCAGAAATTCCCAAACATATAAAACAGCTCCTACTCTGCATGCGTACGTGTGTGAATGTTTGTCAGCTGCAACAGGGATTTTGTTTCTTCAGGTTTTGTGTGAAGCTTGTTGTTTTAATCTCTGACCAGCAGATGTCAGCAGCGTACTGAGAACCTTTCAGGGGAAACCTTATCTGACCACTTTGTTGTAAAAACTCAGCATGTTTTGGTGTGTGTGTATATGCATTTATGTGTTTGTGTGTGTGTTGCCTTTAGGGCTGCCCATTAGTCTATTAATCGACTAATCCAGCATTTTGATCTTAGTTGACTAAGATTTCTTAGTCAATTAGTCAGTTATTATGCTTTTTTCATGCTGAATGACTCTAATAACTTATGAGCATACCTCTCTTGGTAAACACATGATTTAAAGTGGTGCTTTTGTGTGATTCTTTGTGGAGAAACTCAGTTTTACAGATCTGTTGATTAAATCAACTAATCGATTAGTCGACTAAGAATTCCTTTGGTTGAGGACAGTCCTAGTACACATTAATATCACATGTTCCTGCATGTCAGCGTTGGATACATGTATCCAACACACACCCAAACACATGTGTAATGTGTTTTTGTGTGATGCAATGAGAGAATAACATTGCCTTTGTCACACACCACCAGCAGGGTTGCTGCTGCTGCTGCTGCTTTTGTTGAACCGTGAATGGGTGTGATTTATGGGTGTTGACGGGTCCAGATTCCTTTCCCATCTGTCGCATCAGAAGGTTAAACCGGTGGGTCGTAAGATGCTTTGACCATATTGCCTTCCTCGCTCGAAAAACAGGATACATATGTTGTTGTTGTCGAGGTTGTTCACATGTATGTATTGTTTTTGGAGAGCACTTTCACCAATCACACACGTCTTATATAATTTTTTATTACTGGCGAGGGACACTGAATAGTAACAGAGATGTCTGTAATGCGCTACAGTTAGTCAAAAACAAAAGATTTATTATTTATTATATATCTGATTTACAAAAAGATGGGCCTTTTTTGACTTTCACTACTGCTTTTGCAATTTAGTAATTTGTAGAAGAGCAGAGTCACAACACTCAAAAACAATGGCTGAAATAATCTGATTTTGCATCGCTCAAACGGAGATAGTGAGGCATCATAAGAAAGCACCAAGTGAAAGGAAATAAAAAAAAAATATGGGAAATCAGTTTTTAATGGAAATGACTTGCAGTGAAAGCTCATAACAACATGGTGGAAAACCACAGTTTAGCATCAAACTGTGTTTCAGGGATCAGTGCAATATCCCTTAACAGTCACTCGAGGGCATAAATATAACAACCTGGGTCAGGACGCTTTTTGGGAATTTATCTTTTTAGTGTGAAGATATCATTAAAAAAAAAACATTTTGGAAGAATAATGTTTGTGTCTTCACAGTATGCCTCATTGGCACAAATCACCAAAAGGACAGAATGGAAACAGTCCCTAAAACAAGAGTAAAGATCGATGCATACTGAGCAGGAATAGCACTATATAGCCGTTGCTGTATATGGAGAGCTGGAACATTAATACCTCTATATTACCTTGTATAATGGAACAGAAAGAGAATATTAATTTAGTCAGAACCTCTTGACTAAGAGGTACTAATAGACCCTTCGTTAAAAAGCATTGAGCTAACTCAGACAACAAAATCCTGTCATTTAAAGTGCCCTGTGAAGGCCTGAGGAGGACAGGAGGGAGGACAGATACTGACTGATGTCTCTGTTCTTCATTCTTTATAAACTTCACTCAGGATTTATTTTATTGACATTTTAGATTTGTTTCCAGTGAAATATTAATGAGCTTATATAATGACTTTGTAGTTATATTTTTAGTCCTGTTCGGAAATTATTCTTGTTTTAAATAATATATTAAAAAGCAATTATTTAGTAATGATAAAGAACCGACCCGACAAGGAGTATCGATAAAAGCTAGTATCAATAAAAGCCTAGCGATATCCATTTCTACTTGTTTTATGAATACAATACTCATGATGTTATAATAATAATCTTTATGTGTATAGCACCTTTCAAAACACAGTTACAAAGTACTTTACAATAAAAAAACAGAACACATTTAAAACAGGGATAAGAAAAGGTACTAAAAGCCAATAACTAAACACATAAAAAACCCAAAGAGTAAAACAACTAAACTGCCATAAAAAATAAATAAAATCACAGAAAAGCAATTCTAAAAAAGTGAGTTTAAAAAAAAAATGATTTAAAAGACACAACAGAGTGTGCAGCCCTGATCTCCTCAGGCAGGTCATTCCATAGTCTATAGGGACCCTGACTGCAAAGGCTCTACCACCTTTGTGTATGAATTGAGACCTTGGGACCACAAGGCATGACGCGTTTGAGGATCTCAGAGTGCGGGAAGGGATGTAGGGCAATAAAAGATTCGCTAAATAACTTGGGGCGAGGCCTTTCAGGGCTTTGTAAGTAATTAGTAATATTTTAAAATAGCCACATGGCATCATGTGCCAATGGGTCACGGTTTATAGTGGTGTTTTTTCATGTCATAGAACAGAAGGCTGTCCTTCCAGCGCAAACAGGTTATAATTGTGATGTTGGTCAGAACACAGACAGGCTCACAGGTGGCAAATCTGTGCTGGTTATACTGAGAAATACTAAGTGTTTTGTTGTTTTTCACAAAACATGCTCATATACTGACTGTGTGCCAGGTGTACGCACATAGGAGCTAGGAGCTAGGAGCTAGTACAGGCACAGCCTCATTTCCCAGATCAGCAACATTGACCCTTCACCATTAGGGCTTCATTTTAATGTGTGTGTTTGTGTTTTATAGAATAAGAGTAGAACATTGAACTGATTGCTGTGGTAATTTGACTAGTACAAAAGAAAATGGCGATTGTTGTTAGTTGTTATGGCGACAACAACACAAGCCGGCAGCAGAGGTAGTCACGGAGCCGGATCGACGTCTGTTAAGGCTAATTCATTCTTTCTTTCTTACTTATAAAAGGGACAGCCGGCATGGTGGGACTACACACACACACTATACGCCGATGCTGTTGTTTTACACGTCGCGCCGGCATGAGTGAGACCGTGATTTGCCGCAGGTCGGCTTATATGGAAGTTAGGTTAACCGGCGCACACAAAAATGGCGGCTGCTCTGACCATCCTGCTACGTTGACTTGAATGGTGCTGTCCGTTCTACTTTTATTCTATTTCTATGGCCCTTATATTTGACACTTATATATGATGGATAAAATGCAACATGCAGGCCTTTAACAGCATGCCCGCTGGTCATCCCACATCCAGCCAGCATTCTGTTACAGTGAAGTCAGGTTAGGAAATAGCTTGTCACCACTCTTATGTAATAACTCAAGACAAAATTGACAACGATCCAGTCCAGTTATAACTGCTGTTTATTTTAAAGTTGTTTTGATTTAAAAAAAAAAAAAAAAAAATGAAATGTTCTCCTTGGACACAACGCAGCGTCGGACTTGACATTCAGCCACACGTGCACTCCTAACATAGCCTACAGATGAGGAGTCCTGATAGAACGCATTACTCAAGGAGGAGGCAGCAGCTCGCCTCTGTCAGACACTGGAACATGCAGCACTAACCGGGCAGGAACATCTCATCTGTCTCGGCTCGTGACATTACTGTTGACAAAATAAGGCGTTCGTAATCAGAGAGGGGTCAAGCTTTCCCTGCCCTGTGGCCATGAGCAGTGAAAACTATTGCTGTGGCCTTTCATTAATCATTGTCCACCGAGACAACTTAACCTGCTGTTGGTTTCTAGGCACCAAGTCCGCTGTGAAGGCATCACATACTAATCATATTTGAGTGGTTGTGTTGTGTGTGTCAGTCACTTACACTTCAAATAATAAGACTAAGCATTTTTACAGTTTATATAAGGTATGTTTTGCAACAATTTTAATAATACTTAATTACATTGTTGTATATATCAGTATGCACAGGTTTAATGAGGGACTAACATCATTTCACATGAATACAGTTGGACTTATTGGATCTACAAGAGTCTCAGCAATGTATGTCATTTTAAGACTCTTTAGGGACCCCAGTATACAGAAGTACACTTCTACTGCATGCAAACAGCTACATGGTTTTTGATCAAAACTGCATGTGATTATCATAAAGTGGGAATGTCTGTAAAGGGGAGACTCGTGGGTACCCAGAGAACCCATTTTCATTCACTTATCTGGAGGTCAGAGGTCAAGGGATCCCTTTGAAAATGGCCATGCCAGTTTTTCCTCGCCACAATTTAGCTTGACTTTGGAGGGTTTATTTATCCTTCTTCACGACATGGTTCCTTAGATTTCCTAGTTTCATATGATACCAGTATCTTCCCTCTAGCGGGCTGTCGGACTTTTAAGAAGTTAATTAAAAATCAAACGCAGCGCTCTGGAGAATCGTTACAGTATCGCAAAACATAATATCACAACACTCGTGTATGGATATTTTCTTCCACCCCTACTGTTTACACAGGTATAATGACATACAGAGGCTGGATAGATAACATGTTCAGCAGCCTGGCTCTGACTTCTGGTTTGACTTTGATCCTACAGCACATCAAAACACACCTTTCATTAATAAGGTATTGATGTGACCTTTCCACCTCTTTGAAAAGGGAGACCAAAAGGATGTGTATATACTGTATGTGTATATATATATATGGCATGCATAGCTGTGTGAAGCTGTAATACGGAGCCAGAACCTGGCAGTCCCACATAAACCCCCACTTCACACATTTGATTTCAGGTGTGTGGAGGTGAGAAAGGAAGTGTGTTTGACACTCTCCCCTTGCACTTCATTCTTTACCATTACATTTTCATTCAATTACAACTACTCTCATCACTATTAACACTTTTGGGAAATGATTTTTCAAATGTGTACGCCGTTATCTCACATATTTGAACACTTATGGCACTGACAGCAGCATATCTTTGAGTGTGGTTGTTCAGAACAGCTATACAGGAAGCACCTCTGCACTCAGATGTCACCGTACCGTACAAACAAGTTCATTTCCAGCATATCCTGGCCTTAAATCCTCTGTACAGTGGACATTTAGGAACTTCTCACATTGTCTCCTAATACTTACTTTTATATATGCTACTGACTTTCAACAGCAAATGCATTTTGTAAGAAACATAGTCCAAATTAGGATTAATTAGCAAAGTGTGCAGCGTTTTGTCGGTGCAGTTACTGTAACCCTTTGCTAGTAAACATAATCCATGCATCAATTATTGTTTCCTCCAGAATGTTTTAACCATTTTGTCGATTAAAAAAGTGTTTTTTTGGAGGAAAGGCTGCAGCTCTACACTGTACCTGTATGTTCACCTCGAGCCGAACGCTAACATTGATATTGTGCAAATGATAGCATGCTGACATGCATGTTAACTGTTGGACATGTGGACCTTTAGCATAAGAAAAGACTCATTATTTGTGATCATAGTGTGGCCTGTTGAACTGACTTTTTCTTTTTTTAAATAACACCAAATTGAACTTATTGCTGCAGCAGCCAGGGTTCCAGAGAAAGTACAATATTTCTGAATATCAAATAGGTTTCTGAAAAATATAAAAAAAGTAGGTACAGTACACACTGTGAAGGTTAATTATTGACCTTGGGAATAGCAGTTTGACCAACTAATCTTAACTCAAGGTCCACTGAGATGCAGCGTTTAACATGTTTTTACTGCTAACGCACCCACTTCAGTTTTCAGCTACTCTATTTGTGTTTTGGTGTCTCAGATCAAGAGATTGCTTCTTGTTTTATAATATGTATATATTTGTATTCTATACTTTGATTCATAAATAATTCAGTTGTTCTTCTTTTGAAATATTAGCAAAGAAAACCAGTAAATTGTATGTCATCACTACCCTGTCACCCACATTACGGACAGGGTCTTAATTAGGATTCAAATTCCTCTAGTCCCCCTTTCAGAGAGCCTCGGCAGCAAATAGTAGGAATAACACCCTTTACTGATAGGAAACAATAACTTGTAGACACTGAGCTGACACTGAGTAAGAAATATGCTGACACGTGAGAGTGGAAGTCGACATTAGATAAAAAATTGGACACAGATGCTGCGAAGAATTTTTTTTTTTGATGACGGTGTATTTCACCAAGAAAAAAAAGTTGTTTGTTAAGCAAACCTCCTCTGGATAGATACAGAAAACTAGGGCGAGCTGCACAGCGGCCGTTATCAGTTTCCTCCGGGGAGGGGGAGCGGCCGCCAACATTGTGAATATACAGTTTGTCCCAAAACAAAATTTGTGGACGTGACAAATCTCGGACACTAACGTTTGATGGGGTTCCAGATTTTGTGTACCAGCATGTTTAGACCTGCTTAGACCTCTGGGGAGCGATTAAACAACACAATAGTATATAGACACGTGTGTTATTTTCAAGGACGACGTAAGGAAGAGGGAGGCTGCTGGTAATGGAGGCAGAGAGCCTCCTCTCATCTAACTCCTCTGAGAGCCGAACGAACTTCCTGTTCATGCAGCTCGTTAGTACGAAAAGGCGTATAAATGCCACGATGGTGCGCAAGCAAAGCGTTTAGCGTACAATAAGTACGCCTTTCTTGATTTCCGTGTCATCTGTACGCCATGTAGTCTGTACTGACTACAATGTAAACGCATCAGCGTATAAATGCTACGATAAGAGCTGGTGAGGTAATACAAAAACGTTAGAAAGACCACTTATGGTGGGCAGGTGGGGAGGTCGATGGGTCCAACAAACACAGGACTTTTAATACGATAATATGATAATACTTTTATTGTCAGACACGTCTGAAATTAGTTTTGCATCACAGCAGCTCCATTTGTAACATCACAGAAAGGACAAATAAATCAAGACAAGAAACAAGGATACATACATTTAACATTGCAATCACAGAAGACAATATTCAGGGCCCTTCAACGTACATTTCATCTGGGATTAAGCTCCATATTTAGTTTTAGGATTGACTGGTGTACAAAGAATGCTTCAATCTAACCTTATTAAATCGTGGAACCCTGTATCTCCGATTTGATGGTAACAATTCATATTCACTGTTCAAAACATGGTTGGGGTCAGAGACCATGGTGTTAGCCAGCCTTAATATGTTATTATGATAGGCTGATTCAAAGAATTTCTCAAGGGGACCGGTGTTTGAGACTGTTGTTGACCGGTGTTTTGTTTTGTAAGTTACGTTAGTGACGTTTGTCCATTGACGATTGTCACAAGTTTTTTTTAATGACGTTTGTGACGTGCTTTCTGTAGTTGGGTTACGTCGTTTCTGTACATATTTTAAGCCCAACCATGACATTTTCCCTTACCCTAATTAAGTGGTTTTCTTGCAGACATTTGCTTGGCGCACAAACGACAGACGAAAAGGCTAGAATGCGTACTCGGGACACGCGGAATGTCGTGCTATAAATACGCCTTCCCGTGAGACCGGGTTGGTTCATGTCAAATCCACTAATAACCAACATTGCTAGGACACTGCTGAACAAAAAAACATGTGAATCTCCATTTATTAAAAATCAACATTTTTGTCAGAATAGCAACGTTTGGTTTATGCTGGCCGGCCAACCACAGCGTGTGTTAGTCCAGGGTGTCGAGTGGAGGGAAGCCGGCTGTGGAAAACACAATTGTCCAGACAGACAGAAAACAGGACTTGTTTCCTGTGAGGGAAACTTGGTGGAAGCTGTTTACTCACTAAGAAAGGAAACATGCATCTTCTTGGCAGTAGTCCCACACAATGCACAATCAAAACAATCTTTTTGCAGTCTGAAGAATACACGGGAGAAAGCACAATCTAACATCCAACTCTGTGGGGTAAACACGGTTTCTCTGAACAACGGCATTCTTTCAGCTACTTCTAAATCAGAGCTTGGAAGGGTTTGCAGAGAAACAGCTATCTGATTCTTGAAGTCATGTTTCATGCCTGATAGACTATAGAGTGAAGTGTGAAGTGATTCTCCAGAGGTGTGCCTTGGGTAACAATGACCTTCATACACATGTGCAGCTCACAGCTTCTTCATTCGACCTCTCACTTCCCTCCTGAGTGTTATATTTCTGAGGTGCTGATAAATAAAACACACCGAGGTTATGGAGGTCTTTGCTGCCGTTGCTCTTCACAAACCCCCGTCGGACCCATTTATCTTCCTTCCTGCATTCATCTTTCTAGCAGCTCAGTACATACTGTTTGAACGAAGAGACAGTATAGATTTTCTGATTGATTTTTTTTCTTGTTCTCCTTCCAAGTGCAAAAGAAAGCAACGATGAAGCTGATCTATTACCGTTTGTCACAGGTTTGATACAGAAATGTATTGAATGTACTCATGTGCAGAAAATTCCGTGTTGAACTGGTAATAAGCGCCTCTTTTAATGGCATTAATTCTTGTTTAATGAGCTTTTTATAATAAGACCTGTCTGTTTTCTGATTCCCTAACTTGGAGTCAAACTCTCTGGAGAAACTCAATCACTGCCTCCTGAAGTATTTGCTCGGTCTAGACTCTGACTGATGACCTTAGCCCAGATCATGTTAGCAGGCATGCGATTGATTGACATGTCTAATGAGAGGCAGAGCGAGCGCTAGTCTGGGAATTTGAGATCCGTCAGAGCTACAGCGATGCTCCCACAGCACGCCTTCAGTAGAGATCATAGTAGCTGCGTAATCTCAGTTAATAACAGCTGGGACTGACTGATGTTTGTCTTACTGCTCACTATGAGCTCCTCCAATCCTTTATGATATAGTCTTATGTTTCTCTACCTTATTTGAAGGGCCTCACCTTATTTCCTGTCAACTTGCCCTCCCATAAGTCTCTGTGATATGATTACCAGACCCTCATGTTATGAGGTCAGATGGTCAGAGATAAACTGAACCATGGAGGATCAGGGAGGTATGGAGGGTTTAGTTACTATAAGGGGAAACTGGTGGATATCACCAGCTCTTCAACAATGTGTGATACCAGAATGCTGTGACATGCTGCTGGTATAATTACTCGTTATAACGTTAAAAATTAGGGATGCACAGATACACTTTCTTTCAGACCGAGTACAAGTACTTACATTTGGGTACTCGCCAATATCGAGTACCGATACGAGTACTTCTCTGTGCCAAAAGACCCTCGTTAACAGCCAGCTGGAGGGTGTGAGCGACACACGGCAGGCTGGGGAGTCCCGCATACGAGGCAGTGCACCGCGACCGGCTCTAGGTCAGCTTGGAAAGGTCGTTGTATCGGAGCCGTTTTGCGAGTACGAGTACGAGTACGAGTACGAGTACATGAGCACAGTATCGGACCCGATACCTGATACTGGTATCGGGTATCGGTGCATCCTTATTAAAAATGTTCAAATTACTTAAAGGTGCAGTGTGTAGGATTTGGCGGCATCTAGCAGTGAGGTAGCAGATTGCAACCAACTGAAATTTCTCCCTTGTGCCAAGCGTGTAGCAGAACTACGTTGGCTGACGCGAAAACATGAATGGCCCTCTCTCGAGCGAGTGTTTGGTTTGTCCGTTCTGGGCTACTTATTGCTCATTCTTAGGTAACAAAACACAACGATTCTTATTATCAGGTAATTATACATGAAAGAAAACAAACAAATTAATATTATACTCCGTTTCTCCCAATAGATGTTACACACTGTTCCTTTAATGATGCAATAAAGACGACAGAAGTTGCTGTATGAAGTAATACCACTGCATTATTACATTACACAATTATGATTTCATGAGGTGTAACATATTTTTTCAGCAAGAAACAGAATAGTGTGTTAAATTAGACAATAAGATTATCACATAATCAAATTAAATGATAGATATCTAATCTGTAATACATGTCAGAGCACCCAAATTAAAAAAAAAAATAAACATCTCACTAAAGTGGTATGAAGCCATGAGGATTTGGTTTTCTTTGCCTTTTTTGAAATATCTTACTTTCTTTGTTTTGATTTTAAAGAGGACATGTCATGAAAAACTCACTTATGCAGTGCTTGTGCAGATACAGCTTGGTATCTGGAGTGCCTACCAACTAGTGGACAAACTTAAACTTGCATTCTTTCTAACAGCCAGCAGGAGGCGACTCTCGTCTTGTCTGGGAGTTGTCCGTGTTTTTGTCTTACAACTTTAACCCTTTCACAGTGTGTTTTCAATTCATGACAGTTAATCGTAACATTTTGGTGGCCTAAAGATGTCTTACGACGCGTTCGGTTGTACTCAGCTCCACCTTCTCGTGTCCTCTCTGGTTGCAAAAAACCAAGATGGTGACCGCAAAAATGCCGAACTCAAGGCTTCAAAACGGCAGTCCACAAACTACGTCTACTTCTTATATACAGTCTATGGTTATTCATACAGACAGTATGAGTTGTTTTAATGCATGTAAACATGTTCTAGTAGAAACCCAAAATACAAGTATGAACCTGAAAATGAGCACGATGTCCCCTTTAAAGTCAGAGGTACATTTACTCTCAACGGCTTTGCTGTTACATTATCTGTTCATATGTTATAAAGTTCTGTAGGTGGACAGCTTGTTGACTAAAAGCCTCCAATTAACAGAACTTCTTTTTCACATTTCACATCATTTCAATCGAAAGGTCATAATAACGACAGAATCCCAGAGCTTGGCAGGATATTAGTGCTTAGATTGGCCGGAGATACTAGTTTCAAAATTGCTCAATTTTCAGCAAAAACAACACCAGAGATTGTCCAAGGTTGTGTAGCAACTTTGTAGCACAAACAAAGCGAGTGAAACCATCCGTTCCGTGGTTGTGAAAACAGGAGACAGAGCCAATGTAGTATTCAGTGCATCAACATGTATATTTCAACATATATTTATAGGATATTTTAGATTCTTTTCAATGTACACAAGTCCATTACAGACAAATAAAATTCATGTTGGAACAGATTTACATATATTATTCCTATTTACAGATATTTGAAGTGCCTTTTATGTACAAATATACAGAAATGTCTCGATACATCATAACACATGTGTCTTCATGGTGGTCTGGCAACCATTGCGGTGCTGCATCAATGTGCAGGAGATTGTTTTTGTCTGGAGTGCGATGAAGCCTAGAAACAGACAAACACCCCAATGATGCAGGATGTGTGGAAAAAAAATCAGGAAGCGTGTAGACGTGGAATGTGTGAGCTTCTCCCAAGTGTTTTGTGAAAGCCGTGGGAGAGGTCGGTGTAGGTAGACTCCTCCAACTGTGGCCAAACATCAAAACCCCGTCCTACACTGCGTGTGTGTAGGTGAATGTCCTGCCATTGGATCCCATCTGCATCATGCTACACAGAAATGAAAGCCATTCTTTAGGGACCAACACAGAGGACTGCCAAGCTGCAACATGAAGTAATTAGGAAAAAGTGGATACACGCAACGGCCTGATTAATAGATGTAGCCTTAACCACACACACATTATTTTTTTCTTTTTTTTTTGTAATAGGTCAAAGCAAAGTTTTGTTTCTTACATAAACCACTAAAATGTAGTTCTGAGAAAGCACAACAAAATGGAAAGTTAAACACAAAGGATGAGGTGACTGCCTCGGTTACTTAGAGACGTGCGGTCTGGAAGAGTCGTTTTCACCACCGTGCACCGCCTGGCTGCTATGTTAAGTTTTATCTCTGTAAACACTCCAACAGGAAAGGGCATTCGGCGGCACCGCGGGGAAACATAACCACCAGTAAAAGCATCAGTATTCCTGGAAAAACATTTTCTTTCTCAAAAGTATCAAAAAGAAATGACATTGGGACTCTGGACTAAAGAATACTTCAAGTATTACAACTAAATTCAACAAATTACTGTAAAAACAGCATGTAGTGCCATTACAAACAGGTGTGGTGATATACAAACTTGATAAATTAGAAGTCAAACTTTGCAGTTTCTCTTCCTCTCCCAAAGTTTTTCTAATATTTTTGCTGAGGTTATGTGGAAAAAAGAACAGGTTTGCACAAAGACACAGGTAATGTGTTCATATTCTCTCTCCTTGTTGCAAACTCTGTCAACATCACATTTCTCCGCTCTGTTTCCTGATTTCCACGCAAAAAGCTTGATTTGTTTCATAGTTTTGGAGTTTGAGGGACATTTCAGTCACTGCCAGTCAGGCCCAAAGTTAGGATGAGTTGATATGTGTACCTTGATGCCACTCACAGACATGTTTTCATTCCCAACCCAAGTAAACCGATATTGCCTGGCTGCGTGTGTTTACTCCGCTGGAATGGAGAACTTGGGAGAGTTTTCCAGCTCTCTCCAGTTGCTAGAGCTGCCCGTGGGGCTCCGATTGGTCATCTTAGTCAGCAGCGTTGTTCTGCGGAGGCTGCTGTCCGAGTCCTCCTTCTTGAAGTTAGCGTTGATTTTGCGGCAGCAGGAGAAGCAGTGCACGAAATCCTGGAGGAGGTGACCGCTGAAGATCATATATATCCACGGGTTGCAGCAGCTGTTGAGACTGGCAAGGAGCGCAGACAGAGTCACCGCTGTGTTCTCAGAATCTGGAGAACAGAGAGAGGAAAGAGGTGATTAATCTGCAAAACATCTGGTCCGGGCCAGGCTAGCAGAAACTGCCTGTCTAAGTCAATTCATCTGGTCTTGAAACGTAAAGCCTATTTTTTTTCTGAAAATCTACCAAATGCACATGTTGAAAAAGTTAGTGTCTGTTTCAAATCAAATGTATTTGAAGACTTTTTGGATCATTGTCTTGATATTAGTGAACTCATCTGTCTGCTGCGTCCCAGAAAAGCTCATTAGAACCAAGCAAAAGTAACAATATCACCTAATTACAGTAGCTTTGTTTCAAAATAACATATCTATCTAACAGAATATAAGACTAAAATAAAGATATCAGGGATTTATTTGTTTCTCCTCTAATTCACTTTCAACAAGATCGTTCCTAATATTTTAATTCTGAAGGCGCACGGTGCAGCACTCAGTTATTTCATGTAAATGAAGTGGCTTGTAAACAACAGATCAGTTTAAACATTTTTATTTCTGTAGTTTTTATTCACTTTTACTCAATTTACGCATATGTTTTGGTTTTGTATGCCAAATAAATTTTTATTTTGTGGGAGGGGACTAAGTGCTTCTCTGGGTTTTTATGTTTTGGCAAGTCATCACATCATTCCTGAGGCTGTAAGAGTTTTAAAATCAGTAATAATTGATAAAAAATTAGCAGGTTTACTTCTAATTTATCAAGTTTGTATATCACCACAACTGTCTGTAATGGCACTACATGCTGTTTTTACAATAATTTGTTGAATTTAGTTGTAATACTTGAAGTATTCTTTAGTCCAGAGTCTCAACGCAGCCAGGCAACATGGGTTTACTTGGGTTGGGAATGAAAACATGTCTGGGAGTGGCATCAAGGTACACATATCAACTCATCCTAACTTTGGGCCTGACTGGCAGTGACTGAAATGTCCCTTAAACTCCAAAACTATGAAACAAATCAAGCTTTTTGCGTGGAAATCAGGAAACAGAGCGAAGAAATGTGGTGTTGACTGAGAATTTGCAACAAGGAGAGAGAATATGGACACATTACCTGTGTCTTTGTGCAAACCTGTTCTTTTTCCACATAACCTCAACGAAAATATTAGAAAAACTTTGGGAGAAGAAGAGAAACTGCAAAGTTTGACTTCTAATTTATCAAGTTTGTATATCACCACACCTGTTTGTAATGGCACTACATGCTGTTTTTACAGTAATTTGTTGAATTTAGTTGTAATACTTGAAGTATTCTTTAGTCCGGAGTCCCAACGTCATTTTATTTTGATACTTTTAAGAAAGAAAATGTTTTTCCAAGAATACTGATGCTTTTACTGGTAGTTATGTTTCCACTGCAAATGTTTTAGTTTAATGTCTCACTCACCAGCATAGTGGAAGTTGTCATCCCACACGGACCACATCTGTACCGTGAAAAACGGCGCCCAGCAAACGATGTACGCCAACACGATCACAAAGGTCATTTTAACAGTCCTCAGCTTGGCTCTTGATATAGTCGTGATGCTGCTGACTGAATTCTTCCCGATCAGCCCGTTCTTGCTCACAGAGCCGGCCGTTGATTTCCTTTTCTTGTATTGGATATTTTTCCAAATGCTGTGGCAGATGAAGCCGTAGCACATCATGAGGATGGCCACTGGCACGAGGAAGATGCCCACGGTTATCCAGGTGATGTAGGCCTTGGCGCCCCACGGCTCGATGAAGTGCGCCCAGCAGTCGTAGACGTCGGAGCCGTTCTTGACCTCGCTCAGGGAGAAGATTAAGTACTGCGGGCTGCTGAACACCAGGCTGCACATCCATGTGGACACGATCATGATGTAGGAGCGCTTGGTGGGCTGCTGGAGGGTTTTCAGAGGGTGGCAGATGGCGATGTAGCGGTCCAGGGTCATCATCACCATCATGTAGGTGGATGCAAACATCCCCATCACCTTAATGAATGAATGAATGAATGAATGAAAGACTTTATTTCCAACATAAAATAAATAAAAACAGATACAAAATAATAACAAACAAAACAAGAGTGTCCGAAAAGGAGTAGGTAGAAGTAAAACTTATATTTCCCTACCTCTTTCTCACTTCTCCTCTAATAACTCATATATCATAGAATGATAGAATGATAATATAATATAATATATAAACTATCCTAGATTTAATTACATCCCAAATTAAATATATGAACAGCATCCCAAGTTTATTTACAACCCACAAATCCATCCGGAGTTAAAACGTAGATATAAACCAACCCTTAACACAACCCTTATCACAACCCTTATCACAACCCTTACCACAACCCTTATCACAACCCTTAACACAACCCTTATCACAACCCTTATCACAACCCTTACCACAACCCTTATCACAACCCTTACCACAACCCTTAACACAACCATATACCTCCCAAAAATATCTGTTTTGTATTTCTTGCTTTGAACATAATTATTGCAGTTTTAAATTTGACCAGATCCATGCATTTCAATGCATGTGACTTTAAAAAGAGTGTGTTCCCTATATCCCACATTATTTACTATCCTGATTGCTCTCTTTTGTAGTATGCATAATGGTTGTAAGTTGCTTTTATGAGTCTTATCCCCAAACTTCCACACAGTAATTAAGGAATATGGTGATATAAGTGAAGAATACAGTGATTTATGTTCCAGCATGTGTCTTGTTTCCCCTAAAACTGATATGAAATGAAACAGAAATGTATCTACGTATACTCTTTCAATATTCACGTCATCTATTATCATTTATGTCTATTTTTTGGTTTCCAAATAACATAAATTTAGTTTTGTCCACATTTAATGACAGTTTATTTCTGTCAAACCACCGTTGCAATTTTTTTATTTCTGTTGTGGCCAACCTCCAAAAGCTGCTGCAGATTTTCCCCAGAACAAAAAATATTTGTGTCATCTGCAAATAAAACTAAATTCAGTGTCCTTGATACCCTACCTATGTCTTTTATATACAAAATAAACAGTTTTGGACCCAACACTGACCCCTGTGGGACCCCACAAGTAATACCTGAGCATGTTGATTTGTAATCCCCTATTTGCACGTACTTACACTGTAAACAATTGCTGTTAATTCACAGCAGGATTTCACCAGTATTAACCTGTTATTGCTAAAAACAGTGCTTTACTGTTAATACAAAAGAAAACCTGTTAAATTACGCTCATAGGACGTTTTTTAACTGAACTATAATGCATTCTTAAAAAACATCACTTTACTGCTGATCAGCTGTCTAAAGTATTATTAGTAATTCATGCAGTATTTCTTTAATTCTGGGAACTGATCTGCTCATGTGAGGCTTGTACATTGTACATGATTGTAAAATCAGTGAATTAGCTTTACTGTTCTTCATCACATGTTGTTCTGGTTTGCATTCTGTGCTTGTAGCAGCTAGAGACACACAACAAGTCTATTATAGCCTTTTTCCTAACAAGGGCCTTTAATTGTATTTAGTGTGACTATTCCTATGTCTGTAACCTGCTAAGTCTATTCATCTAGGCAAAAAATAATCTTTATTAAAATGTATGTAAAAAATACAACCTAAATAGTGCATTAAAACAAATCAGTAAGATAGTGTAAAAGAAAGGTGAAAAACAGCTATATAATGTATCTTTAAACAGTAAATTAACAGTAAAATACTGTGAAACAGTATTTATCATTAACAGTACAAAGCTGTACATTTCAGCGACAGTATAATAATGTTAATTTTACAGTAACATAAAGGCAACCCTGTTGAAGTTCTTTACTGTTATTTTACTCCGAAATTCTTAACAGTGCACACAGTGCTTGTCTGTGCAGGTAATTGAATTAAGAGTATTTAAGGAGCAGATTGTAATGTGCATGCTGTAGTTGTCTCTCTGCACTCATTGCTGTCTTAATTTGTGCATCAGTGTTTTAAATTTCTAGATGGTTTTAATGCATGTACATCATTTTTCTACTGCAGCTAAAACAATGCTTCTGTAAAATACTGTGAAATTAATAAAAAAAAAAGTTCAAACTGTATTTTTCATCTATTCATTTAGGCAAAAAATAATGTTTATTAAAATGTATGTAAAAAATACAACCTAAATAGTGCATTAAAACAAATCAGTAAGATAATGTAAAAGAATGATAAAAAACAGCTATATAATGTATCTTTAAACAGTAAATTAGCTGTAAAATACTGTGAAATTAATAAAGTTCAAACTGTATTTTTCATCCATTCATCTAGGCAAAAAATAATATTTATTAAAATGTATGTAAAAAAATACAACCTAAATAGTGCATTAAAACAAATCAGTAAGATAATGTAAAAGAAAGGTGAAAAACAGCTATATGATGTATCTTTAAACAGTAAATTAACTGTAAAATACTGTGAAATTAATAAAACAAAACAGTTCAAACTGTATTTTTCATTAACAGCACAAAGCTGTAAATGTCACGTTAATGTGACAGTAACATAAAGGCATTGTTAACATTGTACCTGGAGGTGCTTGACGATCCTGCAGAGGAAGTCCGGGCTGTAGAAGCGGAAGGTGACGTCCCAGCAGAGCTGCGGCAGCACCTGGAAGAAGGCGACCACCAGGTCTGCCAGGCTCAGGTGTTTGATGAACAGGTGCATGCGAGACATCTTCTTCTTGGTGTTGTACATCGCCAGCAGGACGCTCACGTTGCCGATCACAGCCACCACGAAGGTGATGCTGAGGACCAGGATCTCCAGCTGAGCCAGATCCTCGTTGCGGGCAAACGGATCGGATGCATTCAGGTGGTGCACGGTGCTGCTGTTGTTTCCAGGTGTTTCCATCGTCAGAGAGTGGTTGTTGATGCTCAGGAGCAGTGCATAGTCCGGAGTGTGCATGGCACTGAGCCCCTCTGCAGAGCCAGGTCCAGAGGGGCTGCAGGGAGCCTCCTAGATCCAGATATATGGAGCTACCTGATGCTCTCTGAGGGATCTGCTGCTCTCTGACTTGTGGCTGCTGTTGCTGCTCCTTTTTAAACTCTGCTCGAGTTGCAGACAGCGTGTGCGCAAAGATGGATACACTGCAAAAAATGTGCAAAAACACCATTAAAAAAGTTAGCGTTTAAAGTCCTCAAACAAGACATGTAGGGCATGACAAAAAAAAGGAACATTTTTAATTAAAGTAATATAATTTGTCATAATTAATATATAATTTGTCCAGCAAATTAATTAGTTTGAAGTCACATTTTCTTGAAACTGCACTGACATGCCTCCAAAGGAAGGGGAGGTTGTTGAAAGCTACATTGCAAGAAATCCAAACTCAATTTATTTCAAAGCTGTAGACAGAAAAGAAATCATAGACATAGTTAACAAGTGCAATAATAAAACATCTACTGACTGGAATGGTCAAGATAGTAATTGACAATATTGCAAACCTACTAACCTACATCTGTAACTTATCATTCACAACTGGCACATTTCCACAAAAAAAGAAAACTGCTAAAGTTATTCCGTAATATAAAGCTGGGGACAAACATCATTTCAACTAATTACAGGCCTGTATCTTTACTTTGCCAGTTCTCTAAAATTTTGGAGAAACTGTTCATTGGAATATTAGATAACTTCATGTTTAAACAAGACAAACTAATTGCTAATCATAATAATAGCTTATAATAATAATAATGATAACAATACAAATAATAATAAATAGAATAATAAAAAAGAATACAAATTCCTAATAATAATAATAATAATAACAATACAAATAATAATAAATAGAATAATACAAATAATACCAATTCCTAATAATACATGATATGTAATAATAATAATAATGGCTAATAATAATAATAATAATAATGATAATGATAATGATGATAACAATGCAAATAATAATAAATAGAATAATAAAATAATACAAATTACTAATAATATGTAATAATAATAATGATAATAATGATAAAAATACAAATAATAAAATATTACTAATAATACATAATATATAATAATAATAATAATAATAATGATAACAATACAAATAGTAAAAATAAAATAATACAAAATAATACAATAATAAAAAATCCTAATAATACATAAAATGCAATAATAATAATAATAATTGCAATTTGTTCTTTGCCTTTTCTTGCTTTTGGAACATTTTTAAAGCTCATTATGATGGTTAAGTATTTTTTGCAGTGTGTAGCCAAGCCCTTCCCCATGATGTGCATAACCGCAGATCCTCCCACTCATAACTTGGGCCACGTGTTTACAAAGCAGTTTTCTTTGAATTAAAGTCACCCAAAACACTATTGCACACAATATGTTACTGTGTTTCCAATCAAAGTGCAGACTGAATTATTGAAAAAAGACACATTTCCTAACCTTTTTACTAGAAGCATCCCTCGTCATACAGTTATTTACTGCAATAGGGATGGATTGACCAACATACTGGAATGTTGTTTGCTTTCACATCTGCTGCTGAGAAGGAAAAAAAAGGCCTAGCACAACGATGAACTGTTTAAAATAGTTTAACTGAAGTGCTTTTTGCTCAAAGGAATCACCATGTTTGATTTATTCAGGGTCATTGTTTCCTATTTAAAGTAAAATTTGAGAGTATTCGTGCTGCAAGAAACTGGTTTTGATCATTAATAATGTTCAAATGAGTTGTTTAGTTTTCGTTCGTGCAGTATGCAAGCATGTGGTTAAAAAAAATTGAGTTTCACTTGTGTAATTTTGTCTGCAATCTCACTTTTAGCAGAAAGGGATAGATCCCACTGGAGTGAAAAAGTGAAAATAATAATTTATCTGACTTTATCATCCCTCCATGAAACCCATTAACGATCCCCACGTTTTAAAACTTACATAAAAATCTTCACATTTTATTACTTCAGCTCTATTTCCCCCAAACCATTTTTTAATTTCAAAAGTTCATTAAAAAGTCTATTCTCGGTGAATGTGCGCTAGAGGTTTCAAGTTTCCACATACACTTGTGTAAGTTGCATCAAACTTTTATTGTATTGGTTTCCAAACTAGTTATGATGTCCCCAAATCAGGCTCATGTACACGTCTTAAAGGGATAGTTCGGTTGTTATCCATAGTCAGTGTATTACCTACAGTAGATGATGGTCAGCACGCCACCAGCTTGGAGAAGCAGACATGAATTACCGCACAGTACCAAAGCAATGTGCTGCTGTGGACGGGGCCGGAAGCAAAACATATTTTATCCACCTAAAAGAAAGGCCCACTTAAAGGTCCCATATTGTAAAAAGTGACATTTTCATTGCTTTTATATTATAAAGCAGGTTTAAGTGCTATATAAATACTGTGAAAGTATCGAAACGGTCAATCCACAGAGAAATACACACAGCCCGTATTCAGAAACTGTGCTTTTGAAACAAGCCGTCAGGATTTCTGTCCATTTGTGATGTCACAAATATACAATATTTAGACCATTTCACAGATTTAAACGTAAACATACTAAATGGGTCCCAGTTTATTTCCTGTTGGCAGCGTATGTGAATGACATCAGCTGACTGGAAGTAAACATGGACCCAAGCTGTTGCCTAGCAACGCAATTCTGTTGCAATTCCATTGAAATGCACTAAAACGGAGCGTTTCAGACAGAGGGTGAATACAGGTATATTCAAGCAGACAGCATGAGGACAATAAAGGGTTTTTTAAACATTAAAGTATGTAAACATGTTCTAGTAGAAACCCAAAATACAAGTATGAACCTGAAAATGAGCATGATATGGGACCTTTTAAAAAAAAAAAAAAAAAAAAAAAAAAATCAATATCAGCTTAAGTGTACGCTTTATTTAGAATATTTTCACCGGCTTTCCTTGCCCTGAGGCAGCTATACAGTCTATGTTTCCGGTGGGGGAACTGAAGTGGTTACCTATGCTCTCACCGAAAGCAACCAGACTCCATTAGACAAAACAGTAATTTTACCTTTCAGTAACTCCTGTCCGTTTCTCCAAACTGGGGCCGTGCCCACCATCATCTATAGGTAATACACGCTGACTATGGATAAGTAATTCATACAGACTCACTTTAAAACACCCAAACTATCACTTTAAACTCAGATTAAAGATGAGAAAAAACTTTCAGTCTTCAGTGTCAAACTCTGCACATGCATCAGTGAAAGTCAAACATCCAAGTGAATTAACAATAAGCAGAACACATTTGAGTGGAGGGAGTCTTTAATATTTAAATTTTGATTTAAACCGACCAGCCTTTTGCACTGCCTGCATGCTTTTCTTTCTCTGTCTCTCTTATAGCTTTCCTTGTTGGAGCATCCTTCCAGTCTTCTGCCAGTTCTTTGCTTCAGCATCTTTAGCGCCGCCTCAGTTTCCAAGTGACCCGTAACAATGTGAATTGCTTATTACAGTTTCCATTGCAAAAGCACATAATTGCCAACGCGCAGCAGCGGGTATCCGGCAGCTATTAAGCTCATCTGATCCATGTGCTGATAGTGAGGATAGTTATCTTTATTGCGTTCACCGTCCAGATCTGCTCTCTTTCATTTCCGATGATGGCCCTCGTAGTGAGTGGTGCAAACTGGGGCCTCTTTCCTAAAATTTCCTGCTGACCGGTTGAACTGGCTCAGTGGTGTAATGAGGTTTTCCTCAATTATCCCTGTGTCAGTCTCTGCTAATCTTCCCATCAGAACCACGGCCAGGGACATTTCTGATGCCTTGGGCTTCTGTTGACCAGCTAACCAGCCTCTTCCCATGGGAGCCCTGGCTGTTATGTGTCTGATTTCTACACCCCGCTCGCTCCCCATGCACTCTGGTACAGTCTTGTCTTGTCCTGGGGGGTTTAAGGACAGCAGAACGGATGTCTCCCTTCACGCTGGGCTGAACCATGTTTTACCCTCATCTCCTGTTTTTGAAGACGTTCACTGGAGACGTCCTGTGCTGTTATTACAGCTCCGGGCTTAGATCATCTCTTCAGCTTCAGAACATGCAGACTCCTTTAATCCGTCCTCAAACTGCGGACGATGTATGTCTTAGGGGCCAGGAATCATGGGAATGCGTGTTGTCTCCAGTAGCCGGAGCAGTCGGTCTGAATCATTTCCGTGATGTTTCCCTTTTACTCACAGGCTTAAGGTTCTTAAGAGCTCCTCAGACTCTTTGACAGTTTTTTGTTTTGTTCATCCTCGGGGATGAAGAATCTCGTTAAGGAGTTTCTCCTTTCATGAAACAGATTGTCTTTCTTGCATGACTTGTTCCCGGAAAACTTTGTGAATATCAAAACATCTTTGTTGCACATTTTAATTGAAATGTATAGCTTGGTTGTTTAGTATTCAGAGTGGAATTCACAGCCTTTTTTATTTCTACCTCCTTAGATCTCTTTAATCTTTTAATTTAAGATCAATGTTACAAAACAAAAAGTTTCTAAAAGTTGAGCATTACGTCCCAGGGGCTTATATATACTGCTTATGTCACCGCCATATGTAATCTTGTTCATGAGAGGAATGTCCGCTCTTAACAAACTGCATAGTGTGCATGCTTCCTTTGTTCTGTCTGGCTTATATCATCAACACCCCATGCATTATAATACCCAGTCTCTTCATCCTGCTTCTATAGAGTATATGACATATACTGTGCTTCTGACTGACATCAATAAGAAGCACCTGAAAGAAAGTGTTGAAAAAAGACAGTCTAAAACAGAAGCTGCTGTAAAGATCAACCTCCTGATTCAGGGAGTTGTATCTGGTTTTCTTTATAGTATTCATAAAGGCAGTGTTTGCCTCCTGGGCGTCTGCAGTCCTACGAACATCATGTCAAACAAAACATTTAATTATCTGTTTACTTTATGGATGAAGTTATGAACCTCCGCAGAGGCCACCTATAATACATTCGTTATGTAACTTTATATGTAGGTTTGAATGTTCTGCTCTGGCCACGGTTGCCGATGATAAATCAGTGCTTCAGTAAACACGACATTCAGGTTTATAATTGTGAAAATCCGCGCCGAGTACACGGTGGTTATGCAACCTGGATCTACGTGGATGATATACTGAAAACTTCAGTGCAGCTGCTTTTGTTTGAAGTCACTTTACTGGCCTCTGTGTTTGAATTTGAAAGACCACAGTGGCCTACACATAGATTTACAAACTTTTTTATGAAAAAATATTTATACTATAATGCAACACTGCAAAGAACAGTTAAGCATTTAAAAAGGCTTTACAGGCGGATCATGCAGAGAGGAAAGCCAGTTAGTTATATCTGCGATGTAAAAGGCAACAGGAAGAGGTAAACAGCATGTGGACGCCTCTGTCTACGTAGTTTTGGTCGAGTTTAGGCCCTTTAGTTGCAGTCATGGTGAATCTTAAAAGCGCTAAATGCAAAATTGGGAGCATTTCTGTTGCCTTTGCACGGCTTTCAACATGGAGACGGGTGAGCCGGCGTCTTGTAGCCAACGGTGCTAACAGCGCTACCGTGAAAAGCGTGGTAACCACCATATTAGCGTAGTGCAGAGCGACAGCTGTGAGCCAGCCAGTGGGGCACGCTCACATGCACGCAAAGCATGTGGGCCGGCCCACTTCATAATAATAATGAATAATAATTCATAATAGAGTCATAATCGACCTTGTTTGCAGTTGGAGGTGTCCTGTCAACAATTTTACAGACATCTCTTTTTACAACGGTAGTCTGGCTTTAGAGAAATTGCTTTTTGGGCCACGGGGGAATTTTCCGCTGCAATACCGCGAGTGGCCACTGGAAACGTTTGGGCTGAGCAGCGGCACAGTATCCAGGTCTTATTATAGATCCATCGCTGCGAGCTGCCGGCTCAGCCGTCGACATGTTGAGAGCCGTGTGGAGGCAGTATATATGCTCCGAATTCTGTATAGAGCACCTTTAATGCTGCAACAGGTGATGATTTTTTTAGTGTGCTTTCAACTTTGTAGCAACACTTTGGGGAGGGTCCTTTCCTGTTTCAACACGTCAATGCCACCATGCCTAAAGCAAACCCCGTCTCCTAGAAATGACTTTAAGGTTATATACTAATTTGCAAATATAATGTACACCATGATTATGATCTTTATCAACGTAATGAGGAAATGTTGTTAATTAACGTATCTGACAAGTCACGAAAGCATATCAGCTAAATCTTTGCTGACATTGTATTTAATTTGTGTTCCCTACAATCTACATTTTTATCTTTAACTTCCCTAAGTCTTGGTTTGACATTGAAAAAGTCCACAGTGATTTGAAGCATGAGACACGACGTGTCTCTATGACATTTAACTGAAACCAAGATATTTCCCCAACCTTAAAGGGATAGTTTGGGTGTTTTGAAGTGGGGTTGTATGAGGTACTTATCTAACTGCATTTACTGCTGTGGACGGGGCCAGCAGCAAATGTATTTTAGCCACCTGAAAAAAGGCTCACCTAAAAAAAATTTATATCGGTGTAAAGCTTCAGTAGGTAACAATTTCTTTGGCATCATTGGGCAAAAATTCCTTAATAACGTTTCAGCATATTGTAATTCAAGTGTTCTGAGAGATAACTAGACTTCTGCTCCTCCTCATGGCTCTGTTTTCAGGCTTTAAAAAATCTAACCCGTGACGGGAGATTTTGACCAATCACAGGTCATTTCATTGAGAGAGCGTTCCTATTGGCTGTGCTCCGGCTGGTGGGCGGTGCTTGGTATTTCCTCGAGAGATCTCAACATGGCTGCCGGGTCACAAACTTTCTCATTTTACAGCTAAACAGTACGCTACAAGATGATTCTGAAATCATTTGAGGAGAGAAATAGACATTACAGTAACAGAATATTGATTCATATTTGATCAGCGCTGCCTAGTTTGACCGTTTGATCGGAGTTCGCGAGTTGCTTGGCAGCTGGACGGCAGATTCCAGATCAGCTCTGACTTGTTGTTTTCCTCTGGTCTGTGAAATCTTGCGGAAGACACAGAAGCACATGATTTTTTTCAGATTACCCGTCTCATTCACTACTGTTAGGATATAGTGACCATTTTATAAAAATAACTTTTTTTAAATCATATTTGCTGCTTTAAGTGAACGCTATATTTAGAGTATTTTCACCACCTTATCTTTGACAGCCCTTTTCCGATGGGGAAGTGAACTGAAAGTGAAACTTATCTATGCTCTCTTCAAAGCAGCCAGACTCAGTTGACAAAAACAGTATAGATAAGCTTCCCTTTCAGTTCAGTTCCCCATTGGAAAATATTCTAAATATAGCGTACGCTTGAATGGATATTGATTTCTTTAGGTGGCTAAAATATGTTTTGCTGATGGCCCCGTCCACGGCAGTACATTGCTAATCTCCTGTGTCGGTACTTCTTCTCCCAACTGTGGGCGTGCCGACCGCCATCTACTGCAGGTAATAGACTGACTATGGATAAGTACCTCATACAACCCCACGTCAAAACACCCAAACTATCCCTTTAATCCTTTAACCTAAGTGCCTTTGTTGGTTGACCCTGAGTCCGAATAGGAGCTAGTCTCTCCAGCGCTTTGTAAACCCACCATCAATCACCAACAGGGATAAATAAACACAGAATTATGAAACACACCAAAACTAAACCCTCAAACATGAACACAGAATTCAATCAACACTTCAGTTACTACATTTTATGACCCCTGGAAGCTGGTATTTATCACAGGACTCTCATTCAGTGACTTCAGTGTAGGAAAAAATGTAAATCTTGTTATAAAAAGCACAAAAGCTGGACGTCAAACTCCTCATAGATGTTAGATACTGCTAGATGATTTTGTCCACTTTCCACACAGACCTGAGAGAGCTGTGATGTATTCTTTAACACAATTTAGTACAAGTGATTTTACGATAATTGCGCTTCAGGTATTGAAAAGCAAACTCATTTTACTCTGTTATCACAACAAGATATGGCTTTCATTTTGTTGTGAAACCACTCAGATGTGATTCTAAACTAACAACACAGCAGACATTATCTCTGTGTAATGGGAACCTTTGAACAGGTCTTATCACATTACTGTGAATGGTAATATTGTTACTTTGATATGAAGTCACTCCTTTATCCACACAAAAAATGAAAACATGGGAGTTTTTTCTTTCTCCGAAAATAAGACGGTGCCCTAGATAATTTGTTTAAAATAAAATAGCCAGGCTGAAGCTAATGGGTCCTGCATTCTCGATGAGTCATGGAGACGTTCGGGACCATTTCCTCGGCGGACAGATCAACTTGTCCTGTGTAATGACCGGCTGTTCTGCTCTCACACGGACATGGAGGTGTGATCCCGTCTTATGCAAGATCCCCGGGCCATTAGTAGTATCACATTAAAAGATGTCTCTTCACATTTCATTGCTTTTTGACTTCTTGTACAATCCATTGCTTTATAGATTAAAGTATATAGTGAGTATATTTTGTAATATAAAATGCACAATATTCATATACGGTATTTTTGTATACTTCTTTTATCTACATCTTCACAGTGAGACTTTAACATTAAACGTATGGATGATTCGGTCAGTAAAGTGGACGGCAAGTCATTATTACGACAAATGGCACAATGTAATTTTGTGTCCTATATAATACACTGTACTTAAAGCTCCATTAAGAGGTATATTTTTTGCTTTGCTAGCAGTGTGACTCTATGGAAATGAGAGTGAGTCTGTCTATCTGTCGCTTCCAGTTGGCAACACAAGGTCTGAAATGTGAAGCCAATGCTGAAGTGCCTTAAACTTGCATTCTTACTAACAGCCAGCAGGGGGCGACTCCTCTGGTTGCTAAAAGAAGTCTGATTGTATAGAAGTCTATGAGAAAATGAGCCTACTTCTCACCTGATTTATTACCTCAGTAAACATTGTAAACATGAGTTTATGGTCTCAATCTCTAGTTTCAAGTCTTCTTCAATACAGCATGATGTTCATTTAGTCAATTATGGTCCCATTTAGAGTCAGATACCTTGTGATTAACATGTCACTATGGCGTTGTCCCGTCTTAGAACTTAAACCCTTTCACAATGTGTTTTCTGTTAATTATAACCTTTCTGGTCACCTAAAAATGTCTCATGTCGCTTCTGGTTGCAAAAATCCAACAGGGCCACGGATAAATGCCAAGATTGCGATGGCCAAAATGCCAGTCGCCAGACCAATGGGTGACGTCATCGTGACTAGGTCCACTTCCTACACATTCTGTGGTCGCTCCACCACAACTATTGGACAGATTGTTGTGACATTTTTTACGGACATTCATGGTCCCCAGTGGATGAATCACTCAGATTTCGGTGACCCCCGGACATTTCCTTTACACCCACCATGAGAGAGGTTTGAGTGAAATATCTCAACAACCATAGGTTGAATCTGTATATTTGATGCAGACATTCATGTCCCTCCCCAACATGAATTGTAATAACTTTGACTTTTCATCTGGCGACAAAATTACAATTTGTCCAAAGACTTTAACCTGGTGTGAATTATTGTGTTAAATATATAGAGGTGTGCTTTTGTACCTGTCCTTCAAGTGTTTTCAGAGAAATATAACAAATGCAGATGGTTCCATGTGGAGCGCAGGTGCTCACTTGACAAGTATGTATGACAATGATATCAGTCCTATGGCATTTTAAGACCTCAAAACAATTACAGTACATAGCTATGGGAGACAGTATTAGCAACATGTTGGAGAGGGATCTAACAACACCACCACCACCTCCAGTAGACTAGTAGACTCCAGTAGACTTTAGATTTTGAGAATCTATATGCCAAGTTGTAGTAAAGCTAAGGCTCAGTAAAAACAGGTTTGAAGCCAAAAACACGACTCTAAAGCAAAAAGCGTCAAAAGTCAGAACAGTCTGGCAGGGTAGATAAGGTAAACTTATCCAATATGGGATCAGGGTAGCAAGCAGGTGTCCAAACGGCAGGCAGGTGGTCATAACAATACTCAGGCAGTGTGGAAAATCACAAAAGATAATCTGACAGGGAATTAATGGAAGTGGGCCAGTGTATATGCTACTAGTCTGATGGGGAAGTGGGAGCAGGTATGCAGGTGGGCGGGGGACGTCAGATGATGGGAAATGGTGGGAACACAGGTTACTGCAGGGCAGGTGGGAGAGGCTGGGTCTAAAAACGACAGGAGCAGCCCGGTCTCACCAAATAGCGTATGAATGACACGGTAATTTGTAAGTAATTTTGCATGCAATAACAACTCCTTTGTTGCTTTTGGCGTCTCATGTGTATGCCATGTAGTCTGTACTTACTGCAATGCAAATGCATCCGCGTAAACATGCTACATTCAGAGCTAGTGACGTAGAATAAAGAGTAAGAGAGACCACTTATAGTGGGTGGGATGGTCCAACAAATACAGGACTTTCAACCAGGAGACAGGTGTTCATGTCCAAAAGTGTTGTTGAGTTATCTTGAAGTTACGTTAGTGATGTTTGTGACGTGTTTTCCGTACTTATGCTATGTTGTTTATGTACGTATTTCACTTCATTTCTGTACTTATTTTAAGCCCAACCATGATGTTTTTCCTAAACACCAACACAAACTAAGTGGTTTTGTGGCCTAAACCGAGCTGTGGCAGTTATCGTAGTTTTGTTGCGTAAACATAACCGTGACCGTTTCATGGTAACAACATGCTGTATAAATGACATACAAAAAGCCTAAAATGCGTTATCATGACACGCGAAATGTCGTTAAAATGTTGTGTCATTTATACGCCTTCCCATGAGATCAGGTTGATGGAAGAGTTAGTAGGAAATCAACACTAAAGTGCTCCTATTCCTGTTGTTCAACACGAGAGACTGACAAGAAAAGTGGCATGATGTCCTAAAAGGAAATCTGGGATATAATGTAAAAATAACAAATCAGAAAACTTAGTGAAAAACAGTTAAAACATTTAACAGTGACAGCTAAGTGTTTATTTTCTATTTAAATACCACTTGGAAAATATTATCGTACCATACAGCCATCTCTCTGAAAGGTTCATCGTATGTCAGATATACTGTAGCTCACGAGGGCATCGCCCCCTTGGCAATTTTAAGTACTTAATCTAATTTACTCTTACAAGAAAATGATATCAGTAATCTAGATTGACTGCACTTTAAAGTGATTAATAGTCTGATATATTGTCCTTGAACCACTGCCACAATTAGTGCAGCCGAATATTCTCTTCTGCTTAGCTGCACGGTACAGTCATTTGAGCTTTTATCTTTACGGACATCTGTTTTGAGGTACGACCACGTTGTTCTCTGCGTGAATAAAACTACCATTATATTATTTCCCTGGAAAAAAAAGGCTTTGAAACCGCCACCACAGTCAAAAAAAAACAAGGCTGTTTGAAGATTGAAAGGTTATCCATCGTACAAAGACATAGTTGCGTCATCCGAAGAGGAATACACAGAACCTTGATCTTTAAAGCAAAACATGAGAGACATGTGATCCCACGTAGGTTGTTCCCGCTGGTGTAATTTTTTGACATTTGAAGGAGGATAGGCATGCTTGTTTTCTGATGAGAAAGTTAACTTGCAATATAAACAGTCCAATGAAGCTGGGTTATTTATATGAAGATAGATGAGCTGAGTGGAAAGGGTGGGCGGACGTGTGGGTTATTTTTCTGTGCAGATGTGGTGGTTCCCGCGTGCGTCTTGCAATCAGAGTTTATGGGAAACTCGGAGGCATCGACACGACTTGTCATCTATCAGGAGAGTTACACAGCAATGTTCTCACTGCTGTTTCTTTGAATCCACGCACTGTGGCCTAATAACATCAGCCCTCATGGGGGGGAGCATCCAGGCCTCATCCCGATCCCGTCCGTTAATTTGGCCAACTGGACTGTTGAGTAGATTTATCAGATAAATATGTTTTTGTGTGATTATCTTTAAGATTCTAGTCCTCTCTATGGGTGTATGTTTGATGCTCAAAACTATATTTTAGATGGAGCACCGCTAAACATCCCTGATGGGTCCATGCAACCCACACAGGCTGGTGTGTGTGCATTGTGTATGCTGCCACCAATGGGATGGTTTCAATTCACTTTTAATTCAGCAGCTGCAGGAAGTGAAATTGTATAACATTTTGAAAATTTAAATTAAATAACAATACCAGTTCCCCATTATTTTATCTTTCCTCCAAAGGAATAACAGATGTTGCCATTTAAGTGAATTTCATCTTCAATCTAAATGTTCAGCTGGTGGCTAAACGGAGAGCACTGAGTCCCGTCTCTCTCTCTGGAGACGCACAGTAGCTTCCTGCTTTAAAGTGGAAATGAAGCCAAGTCAACTAAGTTAAGCTGATTTACTAAATGGATTTCCACTCTAATAAACAATCATATAATAAACATGACAAATATAAGCATTTAAAAGAAGAAAAAAAACAAGCCCCTTTGTAGTAAGACTGTCGCCATGTTGCAGTACTCCAGCCTGTGACGTCACGAGACTGGTTGGCTCGGCTGAGTTACACAGATACAACCGTAGAGACGGTGAAAGACGAAGACCGGAGGAGACACGGGATGGGTTTTACAATGTTTAAACCACATGACAAAACCATCCATTTTCATAAACTGCAGCTGAAACGGAGATCAGTGCTGCAGCGATGGCTAGTGGCACTGAAGAGAAAGAGCTCTCCGATACACTGAGTCCAGCTGCAGCGGACTCTGTCTCCATCTCCCGTCCTCTCCCGTCTCTGATCACTTGTCTCTCCTCCTCTGCTGTCTCATTCAGACCGTTCAAAGACGCTGAAAGCACCTCTTTATTCTGAAGCCCATGTTACAGCGTTTGTTACCGCCACAAAGTAAAACTTTTTTCTTCTTTTGACTGATGTCATCCAAACAATCACTAGAGACATTATTACCCTAATGTTACTTGCATCTCTGAAGGTGTCTCTGAAGGTTATACTCCCAAACCTAAGCAGGCGGACACCATGGACTCGGTGGGCTGCTGTCAGCGGCAGCATCGGGTGGTGTGGGCGTGGCAGCCGGTCATTGCACCGCCATGATCCCCGCGTACTCCGCTCCACAGTTTATCCCCCAAAACAGAGTTGACTGGCCGCTGTATATCCTCAGCACCATTTCTCTAGCATCTTTAAGCTTTTCCTGAGATCCCCCTCCTGTTTTAGGATTTCTTCTTTTGAACATTTCTCTCGTTGCGTCTTATATGATGTTACTGTAACAGTGGGATTAACATGTACTGTCGCTGCATTTAATATCGTAGCCATCACCAACCAACGGAAGGCACAATCATTTTTTGGAACAATATCTGATGGTATCTGGTGATTTTTCTAATATATTTGGGCACTACCAGGGCCAAAACATGCATGTTTCATGTCCTCTTTAAGCAACCCGGTCTCACAGGAAGTCGTATAAATAGCACAACATTACACGGACATCCTGCATGTCACGAGTACGCATTTTAGCCTTTACGCGTGTCATTTGTACGCCTCTTTTTACATGTATCAACTACGGAAAACACATCACAAACATCAAAGTCACTGAGGTATTTTACTAAACAAAACACCGGTCTCGAACACCGGTCTCCTGGTTAAAAGTCTGGTGTTATTTGGACTCATCCACCTGCCCACCCGCCCACCATAAAGGGGGTTTCTTGCTTTTTATATTACACCACTAACTCTTACCGTAGTATTTATATACATTGCAGTCAATACAGGATACATGGCGTACAAATGACACGCGGAAATCAAGAAAGGCGTACTCATTGCACTCTTAATGCCTTGCGCAATATCGTAGCTTTAAGACTGCAGCAGCAGCTCAGAGGGGAAACATGAGAATTTGGGAACAGGCCAGGACAAAAGAAAAGAGCAGCAACCCCGCAGGGGATTGATGATTAGTTTCCTGTATGTCACTTTTGAGGTTACTCAATTACTGGGGCTTTGACAAATTTCAAAATCCAGGAGCTGAAATAAATCGGTGTATTTTAATGAGCACGTACATCTATACGTTTGCAAAAATAGTGAGAAAGAAACACAACAAAACCTTGAAGCAATTTAACTAATCCGGAATCACTTAAAAAGAAATTGAACAAATAAATGAACCTCCTTATTGTACATACTATAAATTCCTCCTTAATTTCATTTGCATGTTACAGAGGTGTCGGTGACTTATCCTTCCCTGTCGAGAGAGTTGAAGAGCAAACAGAAATAGACGTGTCCGAGTTAGGGGCCACCTTGCTGATAATGGCACGCAAGGGCACTCTAGCTTGGCCTTTTACCCAATTACAGTCCTCCTTCTCTTTCCTTCTCGCTCTTATTGCGTGTGATTGACTCGCTGTGTTGTCCACTGCATGCCATCCATGCTGGCTGAGGTAAATATTTGACTGGTTTTGCGTACCAGTTTGTTTATTCCCACAGTGCATAATGTGAGTGTTTATATATACATGAGGTTTAGCTCATATGGAACCAATCCAAGTTTTGGATACATTGAAGGGTGTTTTCAAAAAGCTGGAGTCTTACACGAAGTTGTAGTCCCTCAGTAATGTAAGAATGCGCTTACAGTTGATAAAAAAAGGTGAAGATTAATGCATGAAAGTCAGATGGACTAACACCCATACTCAGCCGATGTTGGCAGTGGACATAAATTGTGAATACCAGGCTGAAACAGTCACATACTGTAGAAAGGTTCAGTCCTTTCAATCAGTTTAACTGTCTTTACTGACAACCATCAAACAACCAATGTAAATCTTTACATTACATTACATTTATTTGGTACACATTTGTCCAAAGTGACGTTAAAGAAGTGAATTCAAGCTCAAAAGGAGGAAGATCATAAACCACCGCAGCTAAAAGCTACAAAAAAAGCAGTTCCTTTTAATTATTTCTAGATACTCGGCCCAAGAAAACAGGAAATTAGGAACAGGAAAACCCCCAACTTCTCTCTTGAAGAAGTCTCAGTACGGAGCTCATTTCAGTTCTCTATATTGTGCAATTTGGTGGGTTGTTTTTATTAAGAAGAAATTAAAGGATTAGCTATTTGGCAATTGGCTGTAGCCTTGTATTTTACCATAGAGGTCAATCTTGAATTAATGAATGAATGAAACCTTTATTGCCTCTTGGGGAATTAGCTTTGCACAAAGAGCAGAATTTCAAGAGAACAACCATTTATGACTGCACATAATATAACATAAAGCTTGAGCATCATAAAAACATCATAAACTCTCTGCAAGAAAGGGAAAATTGTATTTCCCAAAATGTTAAAACGTTCCTTTAGTCAGTAAGGCACAAATGAATGTATCTTCAGGGGCATTTGCTTAGTTGACAGGTGTGTCATCCTGTAATTCTCAGCCATGGAGATCTCTGTTTTTTCTCATCCCACCTCAACTCCATCCAGGCGCCTCTCTTTAAAGGTTCTCTATACGATATCCAGAGTATTAATAGAGCATCAAACAACTATTTGCTATGTGAAGATATAGAGGAGTAATGTCTACCTGAACAGAGAATGAAGTCACTCTCCGTCTGTGTGTGTTGTAATCATTTAGTAAATTATGGTCCCATTTAGAGTCGGATAGATCACAGTGTGTTTTCAGTTCATGAATGTTAATTATAACCTTTTTGGTAATTTAAAAATGTCTTATTCAGCGTTCGGTTGTACTTAGCTCCACCCTCTTGTGTCACTTCTGGTTGCAAATAACCAAGATGGCGACGACCAAAATGCCAAACTCGAGACTACAAAACGGCAGTCCACAAACCAATGGGTGACGTCACGGTGACGATGTCCACTTCTTATACACAGTCTGTGGTTAGCGTTGTTAGCACCGTGAGCTGTGAGCCGCCGGCTCAGCCGTCGCCATGTTGAGAGCTATGTGGAGGCAATAGATGTGCTTTGAATTTCGTATTGAGCAACTTAAAGCCTAAATTTGGAGTTTTTGGTTGGTGGCAAACCGTTTCAAAATTCTCACTTTTAGAAACATATGGTGTCGACACAGACCCCGTGTTTATGTTTTTCTACAGTCTGGTCTTTCCCCTTTCAAGGCAAAAGAAAAACAATCAAGAATCAGGAAGTTAGCCCCATTTGCTCCTTGTACATCTGTTCAACATGTGAGACAGTCATATTTCAGCAGAGCGTTGGCTGAGTGGAAAAGCACCCAGTGGGCCTTTGGTGGCTCTGTTGCTTGATGATGAGTTATTTTAATTCGCTGGCTCAGCTGTTAACCACATTTTAAATTTAGAATTTGAGTTTTTGAACGTCCCTGACTGGCCTTTCTGCATTGTTTTTTTCCAGGGATTGAATTGTGTCCTGGACACTCTTCAGCCTATAATGTTCCCAACCAATCACAGTAGCATCACTTTTCTTCTGCCTGTAAACATCTACTGATTAATGCGCAGGCACACTTTACAATACAGGAAACAAAGCAGAACAGTGATTTGTGTGAAACTGTAAACAGGTTAACTGGACCCTGGCTGGTCATAGTGAATGGAAAAGCAGCTGCTGTGCCCCCGGTGACTCTGCTTTCCGTCAAGGATGACCCAGAGATCCGGTTCACAGAGGAAACTGCTAAGTATTCGCAACCCCCTCATCTTCTACAAGAAGAATTAGCTATGGGATAACAAGTCTACAGTCACGCTAGCAGCTCCGTGAGGCAGCACTGAGGCACAGCCGTGATTATTAACAATTGGGCAAAGGTTTTTACAATTTATCCCGAGGGGGACATGAATATCTGGACAAGATTTGTTGGCAATCCATCCAATAGTTGTTAAGATATTTCAGCTAAGATCAAAGTGATGGACCTAATAACAACTACACATGTGCACATGGTTGTTTATTTTTGGATTAAACTTACAAATTGACTCCACCTTTTTTGGTTTTATTATTTAAAGTAAATATTAATAAAGGTTAATTTAATGTAAATAACAATAACAGTTAAAGGCAGCTAATCTAAACTAAACTTAAAGGTCTTACTGATAACGTTTTAATGTAGAAAGGTGCAGAATAAAAGTATGGCTTTTCCTGAAAAGCCAATAGTAAAACGATGTTGGTATCTTTGTGGTATCTCTGGGTCGTCAGTTGGCATGGAAAAAAAACGATAAATGGCTGAGATTGACGGTAAGTGCCTGGCAACGACTTGTTGTGAAGTATAGTAAATGCAATGGAACGGGGGAGGGAGAATGCAACATCTAGTGGCTGAATGTTCAATCAGTAGCACCTTGAAATATGTCAGCATTAATTTGTGAATAACTCGGGTTGGTATCTCTCTGAAGCTCAAAATGAGTTCAAAATGATCCAAAAAGCGTTACATTAAATCTGATGGGTGAGCAAAAAAAAACCCACAAACGCACTTCAACTTTCGTATCCTTCTTTTCGGAAGACACTGACTTGCCAGCTGATGAATCAACATTGTTTCTGTTTGTACATCACTTTTCTCATTTCGCCAACATGAAGTGTCTACAATTATTACCTCCACCAAGGCCGAAGGCCTAGGAAGGAGGTCATGTTTTCACCGGCGTTGGTTTGTTTGTTGGTTTGTCCGTTGTCCGTTGTCCGTTTTTTCACATTACATTCAGTGAAATTTCAGTTGAGTTCGACCGAAGCACACTTGGTGATTGTTGAAAAGAATAACGACGATGGTTTAGGTGAGTTTTATTTTGTTTCTGTCCAGTTTGAATGAAGTGTTTTACGATGCTCCGCTACATACAGCTGATCTCAACATAAACACTAATACATGTGGATGATGGCGCAAGCTGCACGGAGAGGGGGGGGTCAATCGTACTCGGGCAGCTTGGCGAAGGTCTGCGAAGTGCCATTCTAGTTTTCCAGTGGCACAGTGTTGAACCGTTTAAGAGTAGATTGAATTTTGACTGCGAAATAGGAGGAACATTTTAGCACGCTGAGTCAAGATGAAGATGGGTGATTTCTTTTTCTGGTAACCACACAAAATTCCTGAGCCCTCTCGAGCTGGCACGGCAGTACCTCAGCCCAGCGGCTTTACCACTATTGCTTTGTGCCACGCTACAGGACTTGGCTATCACAAAGAGGGATATGTGGGATCACTGATCAAGATGTTCCTTTGTAGTGTCTGCCATTCAGATCTGCAGCAGCTCGGCGTGCTGTTGGATCAGTAGGCATTGCAGTGAGTGCCAGGGGAGTTTGAAAAATTTCCCTTTCACTCTGTCTAACCACACGGAGTTGGACTCTAATCTTTACCAAAACGATTCCTGCAGAATGTGGCTTGTGAGCCATGACGACCATTTAGCCTCTTGCATGCCTGTCAGGTTTTCCAAAAAACAAAAACAATAATGAAAAGCTGATGAGATGCATGTTATGCCAGGCTGTCTGTTCTGTGGGACCGTGCAAGGACTTGATGTTGTGGGAGAGCTCACAGAGCCAAAATGATAGCAAAATCTCTAATGAGTTTTTGATTACTATGTGTACATTTTAAAGAATGGATGATTATTCCACGGAATCTTTTTTTCTCTGACCTTCTGTCCTTGTGGCTGTTGTTCTTCCTGCTTTTGTTTTCCAGTGGCAGACGTTTCCATCTCTGTGAATCAGCCCTCATAAGACCCTTCTCTGAGGGAACATTAAACAGACCCATATCCTCTGAAATGCCAGCTTTACAACCTGAGATTCTTATTTTGGACGGCTATTAGGTGCTGCTGATGAATCTATGTGACAGCTAAGGCCTTCAAACGGAATTTTTAAGATTCTTTGCTTTCTCATTGTGACAGATATACTGACTGAATCTGTGCACAACTTACATAAAACCTATCTGTGAGGGGTTTAAGAGCCGCAAATGGTGGGCCTCTTCTTCTCAGCATCTATAAAATGAAATCTAAACGCTGCATTAAGGAAGCTGACATGATAAGACAGTACGTTAAATCCACAGAGGCCTTTAAGTTACACATGTTGTTTTTATCCTCAAGTGGAATAATGGTAAATTAAATAGATTTGAGCAAGAAGTCAGAGAAGTGATGTTTTCATCTCGTTATCATGCATGTTTTTTAATATAATCTGATGACTTGACTTGGGACTTTCAGTCTTGACATGGGACTTGACTGGAAACTCAAAGTTTAGGATTTGACTTGGGACTTGGGACTTTTCAGTATTGACTTGGGACTTTACCCTGGACTTGTCAGTCTTGACTTGGGACTTGACTTGGGACTTGTCAGTCTTGACTTGGGACTTGTCAGTCTTGACTTGAGACTTGACCCGAAACTCAAAGTTTAGGACTTGGGACTTGACTATGGACTTGACTATGGACTTGACTAGGGACTTGACTAGGGACTTGTCTATCTTGACTTGGGACTTGTTAGTCTTGACTTGGAACTTGACTTGGGACTTGTCAGTCTTGACTTGCGACTTGAATTGGAACTTGTCAGTCTTGCCTTGGGACTTGTCAGTCTTGACTTGCGACTTGAATTGGGACTTGTCAGTCTTGACTTGGGACTTGACTCAAAACTCAACGTTTAGGACTCTGGACTTGTCAGTCTTGTCTTGAGACTTGACTAGGAACTTGTCTGTCTTGACTTGGTACTTGTTAGTCTTGACTTGGAACTTGACTTGGGACTTTTAGTCTTGACTTAGAACTTGAATTGGGACTTGTCAGTCTTGACTTGAGACTTGACTAGGGACTTGTCTGTCTTGACTTGGGACTTGTTAGTCTTGACTTGGAACTTGACTTGGGACTTTTCAGTCTTGACTTAGGACTTGCCTTGGGACTTTTCATTCTTGACTGGGGACTTGTCGGACTTGATTTGGGACTTTACTCTGGATATGTCAGTCTTGACTTGGGATTTGAGTGCAAAGACTTGAGACCTACTTGTGACTTGCAAAACAATGACTTGGTCCCACCTGCGTGTCCTACCATCCTCTAAACTCCAACTAATTTACAACCAGTTCAGTTTTGTCCTTTTTTATGTGTTTTATCTCCTCATACTTTACACATCAAACATGCAGAATACTTTCATGTTTTTTTGCGCCAACTGAGCTGGAGCCGGAATTCATGTTCTTATTCTGGCTTGCGTGTCTGGCACGCGCAATGTCGATAGCTGGCAAGTGCTGAAAGGTGTCCATTCTTTCAGATTAAAGTCACCACTAACTGAACATTACAGAGTGAGTGGTTGCGTTAGGTCACTGCCAGCGTGGAACAGATCTGTCACTGCACGGACCTGCAGCCAAGTGTTAACTGAATAAGGGTCGGGACCGGACTCTGGGCTGCCGTCCTCTTTCTCTTTTACATCGGGGTTTTCTTTCAGGGTCTTGCAGGCGATGTCACAAGGTTGTCTGCTGATAAGAGATTTATATTTTAAAGCGGGGTTGGGTTTGGTTTGCCCAGTCAGTTTATATTTGCTTAACCTCTGCTTAGTATCAGAGGTTTGATATATGGTGTTGGTTTAACCTCCGATTATTGACCCGTGTCACAGTGCATGTTATATATGATAATGAAGATTTATGTAATGCAGATATAGGCATGTTATTGATACATTTAAGCCTACAAAGCATGCACATTGTCAATACACTACCCTCAGTGGTCTCTTTACACCTAGGTAATATCATGGTCATTGATTCAGCAATGGAAAATGTTCCTTACAACTCAGGCAAATTTATTCAACTAATGCATTATTATTATTATTTATTCAGTGGTTCAATACGAGCATGCAACATTCTAATTCAAGTTCAACAGCCACCTCAGTTGGCACTAATCTCCCCCTTTGCCTATCGTGTCGACACAGGCAGCGCCACACAACAGAGCTCAAACGGAGCGCCTCTTATTCTTGTCTCAGCTGACAGGACATGTTTCCTCAGGAGGCCACTTATCACGTTTGTCTTGACATTCCAGACAATGTGGCGAGGACTCAGAGGCAGAAATAAGCACGCTGTGGTGAAGTGTGGCACCTCACCTGTATTACTTCAGTCGGATGCATTGATTTGAATAAAACATACAATGATTATTTGACTACTTTACTGTCAGAGAAGTGTTCTTGAGGAATATTCATATTGAGAGGCTTTTGAATCATGGCAGAGGCTCATAAATATTTCCACCTTTGGCTTAAAGGTGCAATCTGTAAGATATGGCCAGAATTTTAGTTTAAAATGTTCAAACAGAATGTTAAGTAGTAACAGTTTTGAATGCTACCAGATGGCACCGGCCTGACCTGTCTTGTAATACCACTTGTACCTCGAAAGGCAATAGTGAGCCACTGTAGCATCCAGTCTGCCTGCAGTCCAACATGAGAGGACGAAGAAGTACAGCTGCCCCGAGGGCTTGTCATCACATTAAAGGAACAGCTCCTGAGTAGTGGCACAGTAAACCCAAAGATGGTTTAAGCCCTTCGCAAGCGAACTTTATCACCATCCCAACCACCCGCCCCTGGCGAGAGCCATGTTTGGTAGCAAAGAAAAGAAGTGCTGTAAAAAGAAGCAAAACAAGAGTAAACGTTCCATCGCCGTAGACAGATCTTGACGAGTAAGGAGGTGGTCTGATGCTAAACTTGCAACGTTTCTTTTAGACTTTTAGGTAATCTATAGCCATAACGTCTCGTTCGCACTCTCAACCCGTCAAATACCGACGCTCAATCAGTGGCCCCTCTGTGTCTGATACCGACGCAGCATTTAGAATCTGTATGAGATGCACCTGATGCAACTGATGGAGTATAAAGAGCGAGAAAATCCGCTTAGGCAGGAGGTCGGTGTGGATGGTTGGGTCAAACAAACGCATATTTTCACCCAGAAGACCGCTGTTCAGGTCCCGTGTGAAACCAAGTCAACGTTGACTTGTATGTTAGTTGTTCTTATTTTAACCCAAACCGCGATCTTTTCCTAAACCTAACCAAGTAAACCTAAAAATGTAAGTAAACCTATGTTGGAAGTTTATTTTGAAAAGACACGTATGCATGTAATGAGCAGAAACTGACACGCTGTCCTTGACACGTCCAAAACTGACACTGGAGGGGAAGCTAGAGCGTCATAGTTTGGAGCGTAGGGACCGCTGACCAAGTGTTAGTATTTGAAGAGTTGGGAGTGAGAATGTGTTGACATCTAGCGTTGGCTATTTAGCGAAACGTATCTTTAGTCCAACTAATGACAACACAAACTGTACTGAAAAACATTCCAAATGGGGTTGATATGTGGCTGTTTTCTTGCTACTGTGGTTTTAAGACCTGATAATTTGAATAAGTGTATTCAAGTGTTTGTACTGGGAAGTTGATTTACCCAGACGTCTCTTTCTCAAAGTAAGTCTATGGAAAAAAGTATTTTTGGATCCAATGGCGTCACGTGATGGACACGGAAGTTGTAGTACCGCCGTTTGGCCACTACGAAAATTTGCTTCAACGCCTTAGCATTCACCTTAGCAAAGGTAGTTCTCAATCTCTAATGAGCCTGCATGTGACACAGGAAGGGGAGCCAAATCTGAATGGCTTGTTGAATCACATATTTTCTGATCTAGGCAGCCCACTGGGTTGTCTTATTTCACAGGTAGGCACTCCAATACCCAAATCTATGTGCGCAAGCACTGAAAAAGTGATTTTTTTTCATGATATGTCCCCTTTAAGTATTAAAGATGACCACAGCCACTGTGCTCTATGAAGGAGGGAACTGCAAACGCTTACTAGCCACCTTTCTCGTCCACATCAAGTGAATATTTGATACTAAAAAGAAAATCAACAAAATAACAAACCACGTAATCTGCTTGTCAATCATTTCATTACTTCAGAAAGTCATTTTCCATCTGCTGTTTTTCTTTCAACTCTCAAAGGAATGTTTTAATTAACTTTAAATTTAAAGCATGCCATAGTGTAACAGCTTGTATGAGGCCGTTTGGAGAGCTAATCTGTAAAAATACAATTTTCAGCGCCCAGGGCTTATTGCACTTGAGCACAGAGGCATTTAAGTGGCTGAGATTTGAATACAGTGATATAACTTCATGTCGGAATAAGCACACCTGTACATGCACGTGGACGCACACTTACAGTAATGTGAAGAAGAAAATTAAGCTTCAATAGATGTAACAGGAGCTGAGATGACTGATTTAAATCAACATGCAAGTCATTGCTGAGGATTAGAGAGATTGTTCTCGTCACGATCGCCGCTTCTGTGAGCAATTATGCCGCCACACTGCACTTTCAACATGCGTTCACACAACATGATTATATGGCAGCGAGGCACTTTTTATTTATTTTTAACCTGAGACATGTACGCTTAATCCATCCTAATTCAGTTTTAATTGAACCGCAGCAGTGCAGTAAGAGGACATTTCCACCTCTCATCAGGCACAGTGAGAACTGGATGTGTTCAGTGTGACCCAGGCATCACCCCGCTGACATGCAATCTCGGTCTGCTTGATATTCCCCAGCGGTGCTGTTGCTACAGACCCCTCAGGCAACGGTGTCGTGTCTCCGTTTCATATCCTGAATCCTCGTCGCTGCAACGTCGTAAAGGACAGCAAATATTGATCCTTCTTCTGTGGTACATGGTGGTGCTCACGTCTCAAACGAGTCTTTGTTTCTGATAAGGTGGCATCAGTGGGGAAAGGTCAACAAAATGTTGTCAGAAGAGCAACAGATAAGAGAATCTTGTACCTCAGGCTGCCTTAAGCCCCCAGACCTGACTTATATTAAAACATTATATAACTAGTTTGATTTATGACGCCTCTGCCACAGTGTGAAAAACACAGGATTTAATGAGGACTCTCCATTCTTGCTTGCTGAAAGCGAACCCAAAGGCAACTGTGTTAATAACGTTATTAAAATTTAATATCATTTGGTATCAAAAATCAGTTTTTCACAACTCTCTTAATGGTTACTGTTAAAATCCCTGATAGACAAGTGAACTGGCTTTGTAGTTCAAACCATGAACACACTTCATGTGTTATTTACACTCATTGTACATATGGATTTCACAATGGGTGCTTCTGTTCAGTTTAAACATGTCTGTTCAATCTCTCCTAATTTGTCTATTGTGGTGTGGTTTTGGTTTTTAGTGCACCGTTCTCTTCCGTGCTTCTAGCTTTTAAATGTGACAGAAAGACTTATTGTCATTGGGTCATGCAGCAACATGTAAATGTTTGCATCTGACGCCCATTTTTATTTTATTATTTTAATTTTAATAGCTTGTTCTCATTCAAAACTGTACATATTCTCATATTTCTTTGAGAATAGGTGCTGGTCTGCTTTCAGAGAGGCTGATCAAATGCATGAGTCTGAAATTAAAGGTGCTTTATATGATATCCAGAGCATTAAAGGGACTGTTTGTAAGAATCAGAAATGCTTGTTGACTGCGATACCTGTGGCTGTTAAGTCAACAAAAGTCAGCGTCCTGTTGCTCGTGACGTGTGTCACCTCACTGTTTTGGGCGATGCTCGTTCATGTCTATATAGAGCGAGCGAGAGCAACAGGACGCTGACTTTCGTTGATTTAATGGCCACAGGAGTCGCTGTTAACAAGACATTTCTGATTCTTACAAACTTCTCTTCCCTTCCCCGTCCCTTTAAGTGTTAACTAATCACATTTTCATAGTGACTTGATTATTTATTAATGGTGAGCAACAGGAATTTATGATACATCCTGCATTTATGAGTCATGCAACAGTTAAGCATGACTTAAGTTTATGTTTTGTACCCTTATTATGAATGGGTTTAACTCTAGTTTTATCTCTTCTAGATCAGGAGAAATGTGTTTAATTCTTGAGCAGATTACCCAGGGTGCACCCTGGCACTCTACTCATTTTTCTCCCCTCACCAGTTAAATGAATTGCATAAGGAAACAAACACTGTGCCTGTGATGCAATACATTTTATTGAAGTAATTAACAATTGAAACAGTATGAAAATGATCAAACATAAAGTTGTTAAAGTATAATTGTATGAAATGGTAAAATGTAAATTAAGCTTTCGTCCTATCTGTATTGTGACTCTACTTCATGTGGAGAAAACATTTGGAAAATTATATACCATAAACACGGAATGAATTGCTCAGGAATCTTTATGAAATTGTGTCATTATGAAAAAAAGCCTCAGAAAAATGAATCACTGCTAGCACTGAGTTACTGGTAAATTGCAGGTCCATTCCAGGTCTGTACTGTTTCTGTTATGCCCATTTGTCTGTGCTTAGCTGCTGGGAGACATACTGGCAGAAACACACCCCTCCCTCCAGGTGGCCAGTGGAGCTGGGCTGGGGAAAGGGGAAGTGTTTTTTAGCAAGGCAGCA
>CAKAOI010047194.1:0-21528 GCA_916701655.1 Sebastiscus albofasciatus
ATATATGTATGTATATGTATATATATATATATGTGTATATATATATATGTATATATATTTGTATATATTATATATATATTAGATTTGAATTTTGCACCATTTTATGTCTTAGTTTCCTTTTATTACTTGAGTATTGTTTCTTCTTGTGCTAACAACAGCTTCTCTGTAATTGCTGTGGATATAATATTAAAGAACTTGAAACATCTGACTTTTTTTATGAGTTTTTATAACATTTGATATGACTTTTTGGGGAATTATGCTATAAAAAGTCATGGTATAATTTGTCGAAAAAAGTCATAGTATAGTATGCTGAAATAAGTCATAGTATAGTATGTCGAAAAGTCATAGTACAGTATGTTGAAAAAAGTAATAAAAAACGTAATCGTATAGTATGTCGAAAAAAAGTTATAGTATAGTATGTCAGAAAAAGTCATAAAAAAGTCATAGAATAGTATGTAAAAAAAGTCAAAGTATAGTATGCCGAAAAAAAGTCATTATAGCATGTAAAAAAAGTCATAGTTGGTATGTCAAAAAAGTCATAGTACAGTATGCCGAAAAAAAGTAAGAAAAAAGTCATATTATAGTATGTCGAAAAAAAGTCAAAAAAAGTAAAAGTAATGGTATAGTATGTCGAAAAACTCATAAAAAAGTCATAGTATAGTATTTCGAAAAAAAGTTATAGTATATTATGTCGAAAAAAATCATAGTATAGTATGTAAAAAAAGTACAAAAAAGTCATAGTATAGTTTATCGAAAAAAAGTCATAAAAAAGTCATAGAATAGTATGTCGAAAAAAGTCATAGTATAGTATACCTATAGATCCCCCTTAATTTTACACACTGTCCCTTAAATTTAAGGATTCTTGCATGTACCCTGAAACCAGTATTAAAAGGGAGGATTTATTCCAAAAATTGACGTGGTCATGAGCTACATAGATGCAGAAATGATAAATGAAGCTTTAGGAAAACAAAAGGAGAAGTTAGGGGGAGAAAGGAGATATTTCTTTGAGATAATTTTGAGAGAGAAGAGGAAGAAGATGCAGTATGGGAGAGGCCCAGGGTGATGAGCCGTCTACGAGCAGCAATCCTCAGCCTGTGACAGAGGAAGTGAAGGTGTTCTGGCTTGAGTGACAGGAAGTGGTTCAACCTGCTGACGTACACCCACCTGACTGCTCAGTTTCATAGCAGCACAGAGCAAGAATAATGAAACGTAGCCAGAGAAGAAAGAGGACATGGAACATGAAGAAGCACAGTTGGTTCTTATCAGAACTCCACTGCATTATGTTAAGAGAAAACACTGCAAAGCCTTTTTAACTTTGAGCCCAGAGAGTGAATTATAAAAAAAAATAAATCAACCAAACAGAATAATTCATCATATTAGAGAGAATTGAGCAAAGCAGCATTGGATATTAACAAGGCTGGTTGTCCACAGAGACAACCAGCCCAGCCGCAGGCTATCTGCCTACAACAAACTTCCAATTCCAACTGTAGACAGAGCTGAACTGACACTTTACAGTTAGAAATATGCAACCCACTGAGCATATAGAGAGTGTTTGAGTAAGGCATTAAAAATAATTTCAAATATGATCAAGGCCATGAAAAAGGACATTGTAGGCCAACTGAATATTAGAAAACGGGTTTGGTGTTTTATTACCTTCACTTCTCCCTGAATAATTCAGTGGTAAATCAGAGAGGGGTTTATAATAAGTCATGCCTGTTGATAGCCAATAAATTAGTGAGTGCACACATCTCTAGCTTTCCTCATTATTTCTTTCTTTGCCTCAGTTTAACTTTGATTAATTTCTGAATGCCAGGATCAGAAAACACAATATTTTTGTCTTTTTAATGTGACTTGGTTGAGAGACATTGCAGATTACATGTTGAATCCCGGCTAATTATAACTTCCCGTCTTTCACAACTTGTGCAGGCAATTAGTAAGAAACAACTTCACTGTTCCACGTAACAACAACAACAACAACAACAACAATATTCCTCTTTTGCTTCACCATTTCAACAAAATATTTCATAGAAGTCATCAAACTAGCCAAAAGAAAGCAAAAAGAAAATCTGGAACACAAGATATTTTGTTGGGATGTCGGGAAGCATCCCACAACCTGCCTGGTTTGTCTTCTGCTTTGACATACTGCACCGGATAAAATAAGCAACTGTTAGTTTTGTAGTGTAGGGCCACATAAAAATGCTTATAAAATGTAGATCTCTGCATTGTATTATATTTAAAGCTGCTCACATATCAACAATGCTACAACAGTATGTGTAATATGAAAGCAGTATTTGTAGTAATAAAGCCACAGAGAATTATTACCCAATTGTTCAGTTTTTTTCTGCTGTTTCGAGCATCTTTCAGCTCATTGTTTTTAGTTCTGCAACTTTACTGTTTTGGTTCAGTCTCAGCTCAAAGCTCTGATAAACCTACTATACAATATCTGTCAAGCATCAAACAACAGGCAGACAAGACATTTGAGCGGCTAGAGTGGAGCATGTAGCAGCTAAAGAGCCAGGTATTTCTCCCAGGAGTTAGTGGAGATCTAAACAGAGCTAAAAAGGACGTAAATTGCTAGAAATAAGATGCCAAATAAATGCCAATGTAAACTACTGGAAGTGTAAATAGGCAACTGTTCACCATGTCAATTTTATATGGTAATAATATGCCAATGTTGTATTTTTAGCTTGTTTTGCTACCCCCATGTGACCAAAAGAAATCATTTAATGCAGGTTTGTCAGCAGAAGTTTTCTTACTTCTTTATTTGTCCCTGGGGAAATTTGTTTTGGACATAAAGGCTACCACATAAAAAAACAACACATTTTGTCTTTTAATTACACTCCTTTTCTGTCTGGGTTTTATCATTTACATGTGTAAATTGGGTGCAAATTACAAAAGATTTAGCAGAAATGTTATTCAAGTCACATACTGCAGAAAATAAGAGTTCTCTACTTCTTGTCTGGAAGATATGTGAGCTTTAATAAAAGTTAACTACCATATGGGGCTTGAAATGGCTGATGTGAAACCGCTCATTACCCATTTCTGCCCTCTGGACAAAAACATGCAGTATAGACAGATGGCATATCTAATGTTATGTGAATCCAGATCATTGTAAAGACAAAGACATGCAGATGAACATAATTGTGCAGTGAATCCACTGGAGCAGCAGGTAAAGCTAGAGGCACGGAATAAAGTAGCTTAATGTTAGAAAAGTGAACATGTGCTGTGAAGGTAGCTGGTTCAAATCCCAGCAAGTCAATGTGTGGGAAGCAGAAGGAGACTCACATTCATTTCCCATACTCTATATACACTATATGTTTGAGCGAGCCGCCTTAAGCCTTGTAGCAGCTGCTTTCTGAGAAACCAAATTCGTTTGAAACACAAGCGCTGGTATGAGCTTTGATGTTTGATATGACACGATGCACCGTCAGGATCTTTGTCATTTTAAAGCTCCTGGCTCAGAGCAGCAGGCGGGTCTGTGGCACACGGGAGAAAAGATCTGTGGGGATTTGGCTGCGGATGACAGGGAAATACTGCCACCTCCAAATCTGTGTGTCTGATCATATGTGTGTGTCTATCTGAGGTACAGGGCCCCTGCTTAACAGTTTGTCAAGATATTGCCCTAGGCAATATTTTAAAGCCCGGGGTGAAATCCTCAAAGGGCTTGACCAACAGTCCAGAATCCAAATATATTCAGTTTTCTATCACACAAGACAGTGAAAAGCTGCAAATCCTCACAACTGAGAACTTGGAACCAGGTAACTTTTTGCATTTATGCTTGAAAATGACTAACAATTAATCGATTATTAAAATAATTGATGATTAACTTTCAGTTGAATAATTGATAAATCTGGATCTTCTATTACAGAAGGGCTCAATCTTTCATTCTTTGATTTACACAACACTTGCTAGACACCTACAACTATCCTTACAAAGAAGGGACTTACTCATGTAGCTCTGTACAGTTAACGCCTCCACGCCTCCATCTTTTTATATCGTATTACTCTGGGATATTTTTTTATATGTCTGAAAAATATTGCAATTTTTGGAGTATATATTTTTAGTAATGCACAGATTTGGAAAGTCGTTTACTTTTTTAGTCTCAGAAATATTAATATGAATATGTTTTAATTGCCATATTCAGGTGTAGATTTTTTAAAAATCTGCTATGTGAATGATCAAAGACACTTTTCCAGCAGAGACATTGAGACACACTTGGGAAATATCACTGCCATTTTTGCTCACGTGTTTATTGACATTTTTTATTTATTTATTTTGGGGTTTTTTAAACGTATTTTACATGTTTATTTCTTTTATATGTATGTTTTTTTCTACTTGTTTTGGGGCCAAATTCATCCAACTTGAAGGAAATATTTTGTTTACTTGAATCAAATCGCCTTTTTTCTTTTCAATTCAATTCTATGTCTATATACTATATAAACAAATTTTAATTCCTGTTTAAATCATTTAAACAGGAATTTTAAATTCCTGTTAAATAGATGTTTTACAAAGTTGCTGGCGTACAATTTAGAAGTAATCTATAAAGTTATCTATGTATTTATTTGTCACATTTTGTTTTACAAAGTTAGGAAAGCAATGTTTAAATCAAGCCTCAATAATCCCAGTCACTTCCACACAGTGAGGCATACAGTTTAAACACTGGTATTGGATATGATACATTTGAGTCCAGACAAACTAAACTCACTGGCTTGATGGATGTGCTACAATCAAAGGTCAAACGTAGAGTAAAACTTAGTAGATCAATCGATCAGTCAAAATGACGAACGTTTGCTAGTTTCAGCTCCTCAAATGTGATGATTTACTGCTTTTCTTTGTCTAACATGATTGTAAATTGTTTTATTATAGACAAAATATGTGGCAGATCGATCATTAAAATAATCGGTAGATGCAGCCATACACACAAGACTTCATGACATTATACTGTACTTTAATCAAAATGAAAATAATGAGTATTAGGAAGGTTAACCATTTTTAAGACTCAAGAGAGCTGCTTTGATTAGTCTCTGGACACAACATAAAATGTGTCTTAACCTCTAAATGCTTATGAATCAAACAAGTTATAGCCTGTCAGGTAGACTTATCCACGACTAAAAGGTCATAAATTTGTTTCCATCAGTCGCCTGAAGCTGGACACTGAGCTCCTACCTGCTGACAAGTCTATCTGGATACAAGTGTCAGCTAAATGCCTAAAATGTAAATTTAAATGTCAGCTAAATGCCAAAAAATGTTAATAGAAAAATGATTCTTCTCCAGCGTGAGACGAGTTTGGTGAAATGTGCTGCATGCAACGGACAAACAGGATTTAGAAACATTGAAATAGTAGTAACAATGCTTTGTTTACTCTGTGTATTCGTTTTTAAAGCTCATTGTAAGACATTACTGTTTCATTAGATACAGCCAGTCAACGTGCAGAGAGACAAGAAAGATCAGAAACTGAGTGGGAGGCAAAGAGCAGCATCCACATTATTAATAAGAAGGATAAAATCCCAGGACGTCTCATTTACTAGATATCTATTCCTGAGAACCACCAGGATGCTCTCTCAAGTCGACACCTTTCATATCTCCAAAATAGGATGCAACTTCCCACATCTGTAAAATATTTCAAGCTGATGTTCTGTGTGTTCAAAAGCTTTTGTGTAATATAATTCAAAATAAATATATTTGATATATTCTCTGCCACTTCTTTCACAGCAGCTGCAAAAACCAAAATACTTTTTTAACATGTCTGTGCTGCATTTTCTGTATTTAGATCCAAAATCAAAGTGTCGTGTTCACACTGCATAATGACCTCAGCTGAGGGCTCCTAAAAGCTCGCTGAATTTTTCATGCTGAAGATATGAGTGCACAATAAAATCTAAATGTCTAATGTGCCAACGTTTATTTTTGGCCAACATTTATTTATTCAAAATAGATGGCTTGAGGTCTTGTGTTAACAGCTAGACATGTATTTAGTTTATTATCTTATAAAAAAGCAACGTGCCAAGTTTACCATTAAACTACTGATTAGAACAAAGAAGAAGGTATTAACAGAATCCCACGACAAATACAAATGTATTTATAGACAGCATCTTAAATATTTAAGGATTTATTCTGGTTTTCCTCGATCGTAGGAACCCTAATAGTTCCACACGGTATAATTAGTGAGAGGGACAGAGTTATCAAGCTGAGATGTTTGAATAATTATGTAAAGTGATAGGGAACACTCCTCTCTTTAACTGGGTCAACTTATGTTCCTCTTTTTCAATAAAGCTCCAATTCTAAATATGTTTACATAATACACATTTACATGTTAATTTAAAGCTAGGGCCAACTCTTCTCCAATGAAAGTAGCTAGCAGCACTAGCTCCAAAAGTCCCTAAATAGTGATAAATTCGCCAAGTCAACAACACTGACAGTCTGTCTCTTTAGGCCTCCCTCCAAAGCCACTCTCCCAAAATTATACTTTTTAAAATAGACATATTATAATTAATGTAAACAACGAACATGGCTATTGTAAGCACTCACAGCTGTCAAGCTAGCAGCTTGTGGAAGACTTCGGTGACACGTAATGAGTGCATGGGCAGAGTACAGGAAGGGAGCCAGGTCGGTAGGTAGGCTGAAATTTGAGCCGAATTAAATGATTGGACGGGCTTATTAAAGTCCTGCGACAGCCACAGATAACAGATTTTTTTTTGTCAGAGCATTTGATTTATTGATTGCTGTCGGGATGTAATGAGAAATTCAACAAATATAACAAACAGATGTTTTGAAGAAGATTATCAACTCTAGCTTTAAACCTGCAATAAGTTCTTTTTTTGGTCACTTTGGGGCAGCAGAAACAAGTTGCAAACACAAAATTAACACATCACCTTTAAAGTTGAAATGGCAAACTTGTTAGCAAACAATTAAGTATTTACACATCAAGCACAAACGAAGCAACATTATAATTTATTTATAGTCATGAAGCTCAGCGAAAGTTCAATCAGGAAGACTATCTTTATGCAGCCTTTATTCACAACACTCTCTCTCTCACTCCTCCCGCTTCTTCTTAATCAGCTGATTACAGGTGTTCACTCTTTAAGTTAAACCAACCAGATCTTGCCACGATCTCTACTGAAACTGCCAGCTGACGGTAGAGCAACGATGCCAAGTTAACTAAACTCTGCAAAGGGGAACAAAAAATGAAGCGACCAGTTTCCTTCAATTTGAACACAGCCCAGCAAAAGACAGCATTCGACACTCAGAACCACAACTCTTCTTTGCTTGCTCATCCAACATAAACAACAAAACTGACACCAGCTAAGGTAACAAAGTAGAACGTAAAGTAACATCTCTCTCTCTTCATGTACTGTTAACGCAACGTTAACTGGCCATTAGCATATTGTAACAGTACACGGCTAAGCACAGTACTGTTTTACTTTGCTATTGTACATGTATTGATTTGATGAATGCATTCACTGAGCTGTATCGTCGTGATATCGGTGTAGTTAGGATATTTGGGTAGCTGGTTTCACCGGTTGATGTGTTCTCACACAGACACAGTCTTTTATGAAAACTACGAAATCCTTCAACTTTTACTAGCTACTAATGATGATTTTTGGTGATAGCAGAGTTCCAAATTGATAGTTTAGTATACGTTGAGACTATTCTATGATATTACATTAATTGATTAATTACTTTGTCTTTGATACAAAGAATAGTGCCCTGAGGTTGATTTAATGTAAATTAAATCATATTCTTCAATATAATTAATTAATTAATTAACTAATTAACCATGTTTGATAATTACTATATTATTATTTTGATAGCCATTTTAATGCCTTTTTGAGCTACTGCACAAACATAATTGTTGTGTCCCATATATTAATAAATATTGATAATGTATTAATATTCACTTTATTGATCCTAATAATTATTTTTTAATATTTGATAATAACCAGACACGGTCATACCCTTGTCCCTAACACAAGATAATCAGTAAAGTCTGTGGCTTACCTGAAGGTGTGGGACATCTGGCCTGGTCAGCTTTGCTGGGGGTTTTCCCAGAGGAGGATGGAGCGGCGGAGGGCTTCTCAAACAGTTTGTCCTCCATGTTGGCCCTCTTAACGTAAACACACGATTTCCCCAGCAGCACAATACTGTTCAACACTTTGAGTGTAACCAGCCTAAAGAGGGAGAAGGCTGCTGATTAGAGAGCTGCTGAGTGGAAGAAGTATTTGGTAGATCAAACACTCACACACAATGAATTAAAAACTCTTTGGAGTTTTGACAGTCTTCTACGGTTGAAACTAACTTTGCTGGATGAATAAAAAAACATGACAAAGCATTCTCGGCTCTGATGTACACTAATTTTTGTCTATTTGTTGATGCCAGCTTTAATTTGTGAAATAAAAATAATTACAGAATATTGTTTAAACATTTCACATTTGCTTTGCCTGTTATTGCTTCGAGCAGCCAATGAATTAAAAGAGCAATTTGAGTTTTTTTCTAGTTTGGTTGATGGATTCAGCACCAAGATGAACTGCAGATTTTGGAATATTTTATGAAGATTTATGAATAAGCCTATTCCATCTTCCTTGCCGTTACTCAGTGCTGCGATGTAGCAGAGTTATTACACTGCAGTTTCTTTCATAATGAATATCTTGCACCATCTGGTTTCGATCGCCACTGTTCAGATCCCACCACTGACACCAGGATGTTGATGTGTACCATTCTTCCTTGTCTCTGGGCTTTGCTATAAGGCTCAACCTCTGACACTGTGATATGAGAGAGACAGACACATTTGGGTCTGTGGACCACTGCTCGCTGTGACAGGGTGTTTCGGACCGAGAGTGTGTCAGCACGGCTGAGTCTTTGCCAAGGCACAGCGGTCTGTTGGAGCCAGAGTTATTTTTAAATCAGGGGGTGGGGAAGGCCAGAGATGGCACTAGAGATGACAACATTGTATTCTTCACCCTGAGGGAAACTCTTCAGTGGTACGAGCCCAATAGGATCCGGCAAATGAGAGTGAGCGAGGCAATCAGCAGCTCAGCACAGGGAGAACGTGAGGGCACAGTGTTAATACTTATGTAACTGTGTGTGTCTATTACAGTGCCTGCATGTGTGACTCTGCATGCATGTCTGTATAAAGCACACGACAGTATGTGTGCATATTCAACACACTATAGCTGAACAAAACATTTAAATATTCACTGATATATGACTAAATGATTCCAGTGTTAAGATAAAGATATAGAAAAATAGACTTTGACTTCCATCTCAATGGTTTAAGCCTGAACTTCAATAAGAAGAGGGAGGGAATAACAACATATCTTATCACCAGAATAATGTGCATGATCAACCAAAATCCTCCGAGGCCTTTAAATCTCATCTTGAGCTACATTTTTACAGTCAGATTAAAGTACATGTAGTATATGGAAAATTAAAATGCCAAGTTCAATGTAACGAGTACAGCAATATAGGGCTTAAAAGTGCCCTCAATTTGGGATGCTGGACAGGGCAATCCACAATAAAACCATGTAATAACTTGGGCTGTCAAAGTTAACGCAATAATAAAGTGTTGTTTTAATGCCACTAATTTCTTTAATGCATTAACGCAACATGCGGTTTTTAGGTTGTAGCAGGCGTTTTAAAGCTAGAGTGAAGATACTGGTATCATATGAAACTAGAAAACGTGTCATACTAGCTTATCGCAAAGGAGGCTAAATAACTCTAGAAAACTAATGCTGAATTTTGGCGAGGAAAAACTGACATGGCCATTTTCGAAAGGGGTCCCTTGACCTCTGACCTCAAGATATGGGAATGAAAATGGGTTCTATCGGTACCCACAAAGTCTCCCCTTTACAGTCATGCCCACCCGCTTGAGTTTGTTATGATCCAAGTATAGCAAGTATGATGTTATAATAGCATATTTTATATGCTAAATGCAGTACCTGTGAGGGTTTCTGGACAATATTTGTCATTGTTTTGGGTTGTTAATTAATTTCTAATAATAAATATATACATACATTTGCATAAAGCAAGCATATTCGCCCACTCCCATGTTGATAAGCATATTAAACAGTTGACAAATCTCTCTTTAAGGTACATTTTTAACAAATAAAAAATGTGTGATTAAATATTTGATGATTTGATTTAATTCAACAGTATAACTTTAATAGACTTACCCGAGATAACAGAGGAACACACATGTGTATGACAGAGCTCCCTGCACCTTCACCGAACTCATTACCACTCGGATGAGCTGTTAAAACATTAAAAAGCAGAATAAATGCACATTCTGACTTTGGAAATATAATATAAACTAAAGAAATGGAACCAGTCAGGCAGCTAGTACAAGTTCGTGGGATGTTCTGGTTAATGTTTATATGCCGATGACTAACTCTCTACTGGTATTTAGTGTTGAATAGCAACAGCCTTTCTTACCAGAACAGCTAAAGGCAGAGGGATGAAGCCCATCCTGCGTGCCACTGAGTCACTGTAGTCGGTATAAGCCTACACAGTGACAGAGGAGCACACATTACAACACTGGACAAAACTGCATTGATTAGCTGCGTAGGCTGAATGATGTTTATGTAAGTTTAATGAGACGGTTGCTCACATTCTTTTGTCGACTGCTGACGAGATCGAAGGCCAAACTGGCTCTGTATTCACTGTACACCTGGGAAAGAGACGAGAACAATAATGGAGTATGGGAGCAAAACAAGTCTTAATTAGGAAACGGACCACATGCAAAACTAAATTATACACCGACTGTGTGTGACAAGTTGTTAGTTGGTGAATGAGACTATTTTAGAAATAATGAACATCAGATTTGGTCCTTACATCTGCAGTGATGTCGTTGAACTTGGTGATGAAAGCATGTTTAATGACGTCAACAGCAACTTCTGAGGTCACGACCATGAAAACATCAGGGAACAACACCCACAGGTGGTCTGAGGGGAGAAAAATGGCACAAGAAACTTTACTGTATATGTTATATGCAAATCATTTTAAAATCAGCAGCAGTTTACTTTTGTTGGCCAGCACTGCTATAAATCAGCTCTAGTTAGTTGTGTCCATTCCTGATATATTCTGATCTAAGATTCAATATAGTGACAGTTAAGTTACAATCTTTAATTTTTGCTAATATTAGAGAAATGTTAGAGAAAGCTAATGTTGCTAATGTTAGAGAAATAAGAGTCACAAGAGTTGTACAAGATTTAAAACTGTATTAATATATTTTTGGTCACTATGGGGCAGTGGAACAAGCAGGAACTAGAATTTCCGCCTTGTGGTTGTATACCTATGCCAACAAGTCAAGTTCCAGTTTACATCCATGTCTGTCCAAGATGTCATCACTTCATCCCGTTAGACATTTGTAAGTTTGAGTTCCTGAAATATCACGTTCACGGACGGACAACCCGAAAACATAGTGCCGAACTGAACCAATACCAAAACAATGAGCTGAAGGACAACACTATATACACAGCGCTGAGGGGAAAAGTAGAATCGGGTGACAATGCTGTCAGGTCACCACTACGAGCAAACCATCATTCACATACTGTATGTTATTTGATCCAACACAAATACATTGATTTGTGAAGCTTTAATGCAATAATCTCAAAGATTCTAATTAAAATAAATGTCTGTTGAGTCACTATGTATCACCGAATGAGGTAACACAATGGTGACTGAGTCTATGGCCGACTGGTGAAAGCCTTTGCATTTGCATTATTACAAACTGGCGACATTCCCGGGAAAAAAAAAAAATCACAAGCAGCGATCTCTGGGAAATGAGATCCAAAAACACACCTACAATTACGGCTTATCGCAGTAGGTGCTGCCAAAGAGAACAAAATATAGATCTTCGAAATTGTAACTGTTATTAGAAGTACACCCACAATTCAATGCACGAGTTTGCAAATGCTATGAACATATATTTCTTTACCAGCACAATCCCTATGCAGTCTGCACAATATATGACCCAGTGGATTATGGCAACAAAAAAACAAAACGATGATTGATAAACTAATATTTAGCTACAGGTTGCCTTACTTGTATACATTTCTTAAATACTTAATGAGCAAAACGGCTCTGGCTCTCATTTCATCAAAAAGCGTTTAGCAGGTAATTAGCTGAGAGCAGGTGCTTTGGTTCTGTATAATGTAAACAAAGACGTGCAGGCACCACTAATGCACCGTGGAAGATAAGTAAATTACTGGCGACTTGCTTTGTATACCTCTTTAGCAACAGAAGGCTGTAGCTCTGCCAGTATTAGCACATCAGTGTTATGATTCCAGCTGACAGGCCACGTCTGTCATCTACTGTGTGTTCTGGCTTTGAGACTGACAGGAGGAGCTGAGTGTTTTCAGAAGGCTGTCACACACAAACACCCAGCTCTCAGTGTTCACTCTGCTCTGTCTCATTCACTGAGAGAAAGATCCCCAAGGTGTTGCAGTGGCTCCATCAAAAAACAAAACAGCAGCAAAGAAGCTGCTCAGCGTATTCTTCTGAATTTCTACCATGACAGGCACTGACCGCTGTACGGGGGTGGAAATATAACCTTTAACATATGACAAGTTTTCAAATATTCAACTTTTTAAATAGACAAAATATGGCCAGCATGCTGTGTGTTTGCATTTATTGTAACATAAATTAAATAACTTCTGTGAATTAAAATTGGTTCTCTGGGTACCACGAGTCTCCCGTTCACAGACCCACTTTATGATAATCATATGCAGTTTTGGGCAAAAACCATGTCGTTTTTTTGAATATTTCTGCATACTGGGGTCTTGGAATTACATGAATTGGGTATCACTGGAAAGCTGAGATTCTTGTGGATCCGATGAGCCCAATTGTATTCACGTTTGATGATGTTAGTCCCCATAGTAGCCATTTCATTGTATAGAGTCCATTCTTTAAATCTTGACCTCACTTTATGTAGATTGACATTTTAAATAATTAATTTATGTTTATTTCCGATTTATGACCACTATGAACAACTTGACACACAGTGCTGAGCTTTTCAAATTAATATCCAGGTTTCCAGCTTTCAGGATTTGGCAGCATCTAGTGGCGTGGAGATTGCAACCAACTGAGTAACCCTCCGCTCACTCCTCCCTTTCCAAGACTGTGGTAACATGAGCCGCCACGTGCAAAATCGTGCTAACGTCATTCAGCTTGCTCAGAGGCCATCCTTACCATAACAGCAACGGAAGTCAGACGCCGGCTGGCAGTACCGTGGTTTCACAAGCATGCCGGAGAACTATGGTGGCCTTCAGGTAACGTATAAACATAAAAGGCTCTCTCTAGAGACAGTGTTTGGTTTGTCCGTTCTGGGCTACTGTAGAAGCATGGTGGAGCAACATAGTGGACTCGGTGAAGAGGACCTGCTCCCTATGTACAGCTGAAGGGCTCATTGTAAGCTAACGAAAACACAACGATTCTTAGTTTCAGGTGATTATACACTAACAAAAACATATATTATTATATTATATTATATTCCACTTCTGCTAATAGATCCCCCATAATGTTACACACTGTTCCTTTAATTAAAGTGCAGTTTGGGGAAGAACAGATGATTACCTAGGTTCCATGAGAACTGCTCCATGTTCCTGAGACAGACGATGAGGAGGAGAACATAGCTGGTGAACCGTTCCTTGATATCTGCAGGATAAAATAAACACATTTGGTTAAGTCACAACTGCAGTAACGCTGCATTCAGCCACATTTGGTATCCTCGTACTGTCGTGAGGTGTTTCAGCAGGTGGTGTTAAAGAAGATGTGAAAGAAGGTTTTAAATGAGATGTGTCAGTTTTACTGTGCAGTGCTTTGCTAAAAAAGGTGATATGAAAAAAGTCTCAAATAAGTCACTGTTACATACAGTAGCAGCCTATCATAGTCACAAGGCTTTTAGTCTGATCACAGCATTGCGTGCTGTACCCATCCATCAACCAGAATTTAAAGACACGGATTTAAATGTTTAGCATGCCATCATCTATGCTAGTTAGGACCACGCTCAGCTGCATAAACAGGAAATCTTCCATGATGTGAGTGAATAACGAGGGAAAGTGACGGAGATAAAAACATGCTGCCTCCGGGAATGAAAAGGAAAGTGCACAATACATTTAATATCTCTGTATAATATAACTATTAATAGACAGATTCATAAATGGCTTGTATGTACATAAGAGAAATTAATCACTTTATTGTTAAAAAAATTGATTGTTCTTTGTTTTGAATGTTTTTCCATTTCAGTTTGATGCTTAACATTTTACTAAAAATCAATCAATCATGTTGAATAAATGTCCATCATACATCTATTCAAAATAAACTGCCGAACAGCGTATGTTTCGTCTACATGATTAGCTTGATGTTGATTGATGTTTTTGGTTCTCTTGCTCTTTTCAATACTTAAAATCATGCATTGTGAAATGTGTGATTTTTGATAGGAAATTTAATATCTTACCGCTGTTTGACATTTGAAACAAGTTGTTCTTCTCAAATTTCTTGAACACACTTCCTTTGATCTCCACAAACTGTGATTGAGAGAACAGAAGAACAAGGAAAGAAATGCAGTTAGCAGCATTCATGATCCAGAAAATACAAAACAAACTATCGTGTCACAGCTGCAACATTAACGCGTCAGTTTAATTTTTCTGGGAAACATCTGCATATAAATGATTTTAAGTGCAATTTAGGATGTGTGCATATATTTGGTTTGTGAAAGAGTGCAGCTGCTTAAACAATCACATCAGACAGATTGTTGGGTTCTACAATATTTTATCAGCCTGTGTGTGTGTGTGTGTGTGTGTGTGTGTGTGTACTGACGTTGTTGGACATCATGATGGTGAGCAGAGACTTGTTGTGTGAGTTGAAAGCGACATTGAGGGTGGAGGCTTGAACCATGATGAGGATGCTATGGAGGACTGAGGAAAAGCCATTAAGGAAAACAACTGATTTAAAAAGCATTTCAGCATTGAATATCACTTCATTCAAACTTAATTAAAAGTATGCATCATAATAGTCAGACAGACCACCTTCTAACAACAGACATGGACTTCTTTTGACATGTCCTCAAGCAAGACTCTCTGCCCTGCTCATTCACTGAAGGTCACTCTGTATTATATAATGACAGCACCAGCTAAATGCTCAGAATGTGCAGTACAGGTAATTTATCCATACAACAATCAATATAGAAAGATCAATCAAACATCAAATGAACGAATGACAGCCTTAATGTAAGCTCAAGAAAACAATATATACAAATACACTACATGCACACAACTGAGCTGGTTCAGGTCCCTTTGACCGGCCCACAGTAAAAATGTAATCAATTTCTGCCTTTTAGTTCTTGTCTGTCTGTCTCGTTGGAGGAAAATCAAAACAAATTTCATTCTGGTGTCTGTCGGCCAAGTGATGCAGCACTTAAAAGGCTTCATTTATCTTTTTCAGTGATCACACACCGCTCACAAAAAATAGTTAGTTATGGGCATTTCATGAGACTGACTGCGTGTCATCTGCCAGTATCAATCACAAAATTCAAATCAACACCCATATTTCTGCTGTGAATTTGAACAAGAAGGATACAGACATAAAAGACCGCCATGAGGAAGTGAGGAATAACTCCTATACTGTCTCTCTTCCGTTCTTTGGGTTCAGTGGCCGTCCAGTAGAGAGCATCCAGGATGTCTTGACCGAAGGAGGAGAAGAGCCGGTCAGCCACCTGACAGAGGAAAGACAGATAAGATCAACTTATTAATAATGGCAGATGATTGGTTAATTTTCCTCTTACCTATTATTTTTTTGGGTAGTTGGTTTTTGTTTTGTTCTCTTTTGAGATAATATCACACCCTTTCATTTACATGATATGCAATTATCTGTTGGCTGTCTATCATTGCTCATATCAAGCTGAGCTAAATCATTCTTCATAACAAATATCACATTATATCAAATAAAAGTGGATTCCAATGACATCAAATGTGCAGTCTGACATGTATTTTTACTTTTGCCTTTTTGCCACATTGAGAATTTTCTACAAATTCTGTCAGTTTTTTTTTAAAACCAGTGAATCAGACAAAGTGGAAAAGGTTTTTGAAGGCCTAACATTGATACAGTACAACGGGTGTTCATTCTGTAACTTAATTGGATAGTTTCAGGTGTTTTGAAGTGGGGTTGAATGAGGTACTTATCCATAGTCAGTGTGTTACCTTCTGGAGAAGCAGACAGAGGTTACCGCACAGAAGCAAAGCAATGTACAATGTACTTATTGTTTTTTTTCCCTATGGAGTCTGGTTGCTTTGGCGAGAGCATAGATAACGACTTCAGTTACCTGTCGGAAACATAGACTGTATAGCTGTCTCTCGGCAAGGTAAACTGGCGAAAATATTCCAAATATAGCGTAAACTTATACTGATATTAATTTCTTTTAGGTGGCTAAAATAAGTTTTGCTGCCACTCCTGTCCACAGCAGTACATTGCTTTGCTGCCGTGCAATAACTCCTGTCTGCTTCTCCTCCAAACTGGAGATTACTGTAGCTAATGTAATGACTATGGATAAGTACCTCACACAACCCCATTTCAAAACACCCAAACTATCCATTTAAGAACAACAATTTGACCAATGCAGCATTCATATCATGTGGAAGAAATCTGGAGCAATGCACTAAACCTATCTGGCTAACTATAAGCAAGTGATTACACAAACTTAGTTTCTTATTACCAAAATTATAATTTTTTTGGTTATTAAGTATATCAATGGCCAGAACTATGAACAATGTATGCACAAAACTGGACATACACAGAATCGTAAAAAACTGTGAATGCACTATGTTTAAGATCACATGCAGTACTTTCACCACAACATGTCAGATGTGAGTATACAAAATGTGGGGTACCTCCAACATGTTGTAGATGATGTATAGTTTGATGACAGACTGTCCTCTGATCAGGTGGTACATCATGGAGTAATCGACATAATGCATCATGGAGAAGCACAGCACCATGATCAGAGCCTTCAGCACGTCGCATACCTGCGCTGGTTGCAGCAGCCGAGACCCACTGATCACACACACGCACACACACAGACAAAACACAGAGAGATCAACTTATAGCTTCTGTATTGAATAGAGAAACACATTTAAACAACATTTCAGAACATGCTTGCGTGTTTGAACACATACTTGCATGCTATATCCATATACGTAGTGCATATGCTTAATATGTACACTGTCATTATATTACCTGAGTGAACCATAAGATGCGTTTGTACCCACTTGTAATGTGTGGGTTTTTACCGAGTAAAAGTATGACCATGACTGCAACATTACTGACTACTGCTGGTTATGGATGCTCTGAATGATCTCTGCTATTAAGACCATGCGAGGACACAGATGGTCAACACATACAGGGGTAAATAATAATACAAATAATAATTAATTTCTGTTCAAAATGAGATATCGATAACACAAAAACACAATATAAAATATGAAAGTTAGTATCTGCTTTATACGAAACGTTATCTCATTCATAACATTTATCTCCTTTTAATATGTTTTTGTGCCTCTGCTCTTATAGAGATTAAATCTTCCTATCTGCCAAAAAGATTACGGCACACCACCGTGTGTTTGAGCATTTATTATTATGGAAATATTTCAATTTTGTTACCAAAATGGGTGCAGCATTGTGGACAGAAATGTGTAAAATGGTGTTGGGTGAGAAAAATAAATGGAATAAAACAAACGCTAAGCTGTAACATACTGCAAAAACAGCAAAGCATGTCTTTTAATGGATAATAACTAACGTGTTTAAAACATGGCCAGCTTTCATAATTAATAGCAATGGTTGGCAGTGGCAGCTTGAGAGCATGTTAAGAGGAGGGCTGACAAATCCATAGGACCCGGTTATTTAGTATTTACTATGACAGGGATAACCGGGAAGAGCCAGAGCGAGAGCTTAACTCTGAGACATCCTGCATATTTTACATGTCAGCTGTGTGACTGGACTGTGTGTCCACAACCGCCACTAACTACAGCAAGAAGAATATGTTTCATCCACTCACCACGCAGGCTTCTTACGGACCAGAAATCACAATTTCTTATGGTTTTCATACAGAAAATGTACCTTCTACCTGCTCATATGATGGTTAAAACAGTGTTTTGCTGTTGGCTGTTTATTGCCACAAAAACGACGGTATCATTTATCCCGTTAACAGCCATCTCTGTTTAATATTGCACAAGTTGAACCCTGCCCCATAGGTAACAACTCCACTAAATCATTATAAACCACACAGACTAATACTTGACTAGAGCACAAGACATGGCAGGACAACAATGAGCTACTCTAACAGCCATCATTACCTTAATTTACTTTAGCGGCTGTTGATTGGTTTTGCATCACAACAACGGGGCTACTCTTCCTCACCCCGTTTGACTTTTTTAAAACATGAGAGAGGGAAAAAAAAAAATCACGTTTTAAGATGGAAGGAGAGGGGGGTTGCTGGAGGGTGTGGAGCTATTTTAGGAGCCGACTCCTCACTGAGAGAGAGAGAGAGAGAGGAGAAAATGGCCTGAGTTTGAGAAGATGTGTAAATGAGCTTAATCAAGTGTCTTCTGAATTGTGTGCAGCTGTGAGGACAACAGGATGAGATGAACATCTGGGCCTTTTTTGTCCAAAGCATAAAAGACAATGATTGCCTTCATAACCAATGAATAGCTGGGGTTTACTTTGAATACACTGCATTTATTTCCAGGAGTTAAACTGATGAGGTGAACTCACATAAAAGCTATTAAGCCTTATCGTTTTCTCACATATCTATACACATATGACAAAGGATAAGACTCTGTGCTAACCAATATCAGGGATGGCATCTCTTTGATATAGAAGATTTCTCTCATGGTTTGTTTTCCTGAAGCTACAGCTCCACCCAGTGGTCATATCTGTAGTCATTCATGTAAAAGAGGCTCAAAAACAACAACAAAAGCTTGAGGGCTCATGCACATTATCCATTTATGAATAAAATTTTTCCCCACTAGATGTAAAGTTGTTTTGTTCAGCCCCCAAACAACTAATCAATTAATTGAGAAAATAATCAACAGGTTAATCGACAATGAAAATAATCATTATTTGCTGCCCTAGATTAATCAATCATTAAAATAGATGCTGGTTAATTTTCTGTCAATCTTCTAATCGGATAACGGATTAACAACATTGAATCTAAAACAGTAACTTTTGTATTCAGGTGGTTAAGGTGCTGATGCATCTTATCCCCGACGTGTGTGACACACTCAGCTCTCTGGAGGCAAAGCTGCTGGCAGTGTAGCCTGTACAAAGCAGTCTTCACAATCTCTATTCTACAAGCATCATCCCAAGCAACACACATGTATGTCTCAGTGCAGTCAGCTATGTGCTGCATTCCAAGTAGCCATCACTATGTGCCATTCATACTGTATCAGCCTGACTATCATTAAGACTCTGCACCAGAAAAAGAAGAGAAAGCTTGATTTCTGATACAAAACCTTGTTAGAGGAACAAACCTGCAGGGAAGGTGAATATGTTTTTACCTTCCCTAACAACAACTGACTTAAAGACAAATGAGCACCAAACTGCTTCAGAGCAGCCCTCCAGTTTAAGCATGTGCAGCTGCTGTATCACTGACAAGCAACACGTGATGAGAATGAGCATGCACTCTCAGCAAACCTTCCCTGGATGAGTTTGAAAAAAACAACAACAACCCAGATAGATGAGGAACCGACATGGCTGCTCTGGCTCGGAGAATGGAAACATGAAGTGAGCTGCCAAGCTGTATATTAACAGACACAATGGAGATGAAGAGAAACCGGTGAATGGATCACGTGGAGGCCAGTTCAGGACAGTGAGGACATTTATGAAGCGCTGATAGGCTTCAGGGAGCGTACCTGCTTCTTCTGCAGTAGGGGCATGTGCGCGCCCTGCAGCAGGGGGAGGAAGGCGAGGGGAGAATCAGACAGAGGGTGAGGAGAGTGGGAGGACAGGTAGTGTCCATCAGGGGGGTTTGGATATATTTACGGTACTGCTTTTCAGTGGTGGAAGAAGTATTCAGAGCTCAGATTAAAAATAGTGATAACAATGAATACTACAGTATAAAAATACTCTGTTACAAGTAAAAGTCCTGCATTCAAAATCAAATGAAAGTACAAAAGTATAAGCATTAAAATATACTTAAAGTACCAAAAGTAAAAGTACTTATTATGCAGAATGGCCCATTTCAGAATATTCTATCATTGGATTATAATTACTGATGCATTCATGTGTTCATCACATTAATGTTGCAGCTGGTAAATGTGGAGCTAATTTTTAATTACTTTATATACTGCTAGGTAGCGTTACCTCTAATAATACATCATGATTTATTAATTGATTTATATTTTGTATTATTAATCTAGATCTTCATAGTAACTAGTAACTAAAGTTGTCAAATAAATGTAGTAAAAAATGTAAAAAGCCCAATATTTGCCTACAAGATTTACTGAAGTATAAAGTAGCACCTCAAAATTTTAGTAAAGTATTTGAGTAAATGTAATTAGTTACATTCCACCACTGCTGCTTTTCAATTCCAATATTACATAGATTTTACTCTACAGGTCTAGAAAGTCTTGAAATTAATTTCATACTATTTCTAAGTCTTGATAAGTTTCGGGTTTGTACAAAAGAGCTGGAAAATTAGAAAAAAACAATAGTTGATGTAGCTTTAACCAGTCTTCTGCTAAATAGATGTGTTTTTATTGACAGCTGTTTCATTTTAAACACACAATATAAAAAATAAGACTGCTTTCATGAAGACAGAAAGACAGCAACATAATCCTGGTAAAAGGAATACCAGTAATTAGATAAGCTGATGTTCAATAGTCCTTTTTCACAGCAGACATTTTGGCTGGTGACATTAAAAACAACTTATTCCCTTTAGTTGAACTAGTTCCAGGGAACTGGTGTTGTGCATGCTGGCATACTGGGACGCTTGATGCAACTGAGCATGTCGTCAACTAAATTGGTTTCACCCGAGCTTTCCTGCTAAAAGAAGTCAAAATGTCTGCTGTGAAAACTACTACTTTTGCTTCATGTGAAAAAGGAAAACAGCTGCTATGTTCAAAACTATACTGTGTTGCCTGTTTAGAGGGAAATACACAAACAAAAGTCATGAACTGGTGACATATTACTGTAGTAGATCAGCAGTAATATGCTTTTTTCACATCTTAGCATATTTTACCACTGAACAGAATATGGACATTTGCTGTTAAAAGTAGCAACCAATAGTTAAACATCACTGTGTCTTAAGAAAGAAACAACACAAACATTTCTCACAAAGCCTTTTCGTGCAAAATTTAGCTACTATGTCTGTTTAAAATCAAGAAACCAAAAAGGAAGACAGTACATGTTGCATTACTTTAAGACAAATCATGCTCATATATCAAACAACACAACTTTAAGAGTCATATGTACAGTATGTAGGCATGTATTTGTGTGTGCCTCCTTAAATATATAAATATATCCTTCATATGATGTGCTGTATGT
>CAKAOI010047194.1:21548-69742 GCA_916701655.1 Sebastiscus albofasciatus
TGTACAAAAGAGCTGGAAAATTAGAAAAAAACAATAGTTGATGTAGCTTTAACCAGTCTTCTGCTAAATAGATGTGTTTTTATTGACAGCTGTTTCATTTTAAACACACAATATAAAAAATAAGACTGCTTTCATGAAGACAGAAAGACAGCAACATAATCCTGGTAAAAGGAATACCAGTAATTAGACAAACCTTGACAGCTGATGTTCAATAGTCCTTTTTCACAGCAGACATTTTGGCTGGTGACATTAAAAGCAACTTATTCCCTTTAGTTGAACTAGTTCCAGGGAACTGGTGTTGTGCATGCTGGCATACTGGGACGCTTGATGCAACTGAGCATGTCGTCAACTAAATTGGTTTCACCCGAGCTTTCCTGCTAAAAGAAGTCAAAATGTTTGCTGTGAAAACTACTACTTTTGCTTCATGTGAAAGAGGAAAACAGCTGCTATGTTCAAAACTATACTGTGTTGCCTGTTTAGAGGGGAATACACAAACAAAAGTCATGAACTGGTGACATATTACTGTAGTAGATCAGCAGTAATATGCTTTTTTCACATTTTAGCATATTTTACCACTGAACAGAATATGGACATTTGCTGTTAAAAGTAGCAACCAATAGTTAAACATCACTGTGTCTTAAGAAAGAAACACAAACATTTCTCACAAAGCCTTTTCGTGCAAAATTTAGCTACTATGTCTGTTTAAAATCAAAAAACCAAAAAGGAAGACAGTACATGTTGCATTACTTTAAGACAAATCATGCTCATATATCAAACAGAACACAACTTTAAGAGTCATATGTACAGTATGTAGGCATGTATTTGTGTGTGCCTCCTTAAATATATAAATATATCCTTCATATGATGTGCTGTATGTATCTATGATTTAATTCCGCTGCACAAGTAATCATGAATGATAACTGCAAAAATGACTTTGGTCAGACCAGAATTGACAAGGCACTGAGTACTTGCATTACATGGAAAAACAAACAAACAGGTAAAGTCCTAAATCTAATTTATTCATATAATACCTTCTACTCCTGTGTCAACACTCACTGTCATGCAGTGTTTTTTTTTTCTTCTTTCTATTCAGCTTGATTTGTGTAAAAATTATACAAACAAAGGGCACCAAGAAATGGCAACAATTCTTTAAACAGTTCTCCCAGTCCCTCTCTTAAATTGACTTGGTGTTAGTAATTCTCGCCACGTTAGAGGTCAGAGTTGAGCCACACTGAACTCTGTACGAGGCAAACAAAGGTGAGAATGAACTTAAAAACGTAAGTTAAAAAAACCTAAAACTTAAAACCTTCCCAAACACAGATGCTGCTACAATTGAAAACTTTTATGGATGTGATTGTATTTTAAAGTCGTATTTGTTTGTCATCTTTTCAAAATGTTAACAAATTAAATTATTTTGTTCCAAAATATCTGATGATTAATCATAAGATATCAGTTTAGCTGAAATTATTCCCACACATCTGAATGTTACTGCAGATTTATACTTGAGGCTTATGTGCTGCTGTGTGATTATATTTCACATTGTATGCATGTTTATGTTAAGCATTTCTTTTGGTATGCAGGTATAATTATGTGATTTTTCTTGTTTGGTATGTTTATGGGTAGGAGAGTGTATATTTAGGTTCTTACCTGAAGCCACAGCATGGCAGGGTGAGGAGGCGAAGCACAGCCAGCAGCACCCTGAGGGGCAGCAGGGTGAAGACGTACAGGAAGGCGTCCACACACAGGAACATGCCAAAGATCATCAGCTGGAAAAGTCACACAGAAATACCTGTCAGCGTGAACGACATGCAGTAAGCAAAACCTCCAAGTTAAGGAAAAGACAATGTAGAGCCTGCAGACACATTTACTCGTCATCTTTAAGTATTTCTCTGTGTCAAAGGACAAAGAACAATAAAATAAAATAAGATAATGGGGGGAAAAAAATGCAAGAGCATCATCTGGATATCAGTTTATTCAAATCCAACAATGATCACTTCTCTTATTTTCTGAGGACGTCAGACATCATCTTTCCATTAGGGGAAAAGCCAGGGGAAAACCAATTACTAGGGATGCACCAAAATTATGGGTCGATATCGATACTTAAAGTAAAAATTTGTCAGATAGCCGATACCAATGTTTTTCTTGTTGTTTATTTATTCCCCCTATATTGCCAGGGAAACAGACATCTCCATTATAAAAAAAATAACTTAACTGTCTTTACTCTTAATGAGAGGAATTTATTTTTACTTAAATAGCCCAACATAAATATTTTGTGAAACATAAATTTAACGTAATTAAATCAGCAGCTAACAACACGACATTTAGCCGGCACAAAATAAATGCAACACAACACATAAACATCGGCCACTGCCATCGGTAAATGTCATCTTATTTGCCGATTCCAATCAACGTGGCGAAAAATTTACGATACCGATGCTCGCCCGATAGAGTGCATGCCTACTAATTACCACCACATGTGACACTAAAATGAAAAAAAACTAGGCCTAAACCCAATCATGCAGCAAACACATACCTTCACAGTTCCCCACATACAAACAGCCATTGTCTTGTCATTTTAAAAGTGAATTTAAGCCAGCTGATCTGGTCTTCTTACTTCTACTTCTAACTGGAGAAACATGAAGTAAGTTTTGGTAGAAGCTGAACGGAGTGTTTGTCTCTTATTGGTGGATTCTATGTAACTTGTCAGGTGCCCATGAGGTTGGTTAGTCTGCGTAACATAGTAAAGTCACTGAGGTCTTTATGTTTACACACATTCCTCTCTTGCCCCCAAAGAGAAAACCGAGGCAGTAAGAGCTACATTAGTCTGGGCTCGCTTGTTGGGATGTATTTCTGCAGAGAAGGTCTACTCAGCTCCAGAAAACATAAACAAAGACACAGAGGATAACTGCCTCAATGGCCTTATTGTGCCATTTTAAAGCATAATTGTTTCATTTAATAACTTGGGTCAGTATTACTTTTTTAGATGTATTGGTCATTAGCATGTATCATAGTAAAGTATGTGACACATTCCTAGAAAGAAGCAGCACACAGTTCAGATGAATCCACATTTTATGGTTCAACACTGCCACCTGGTGGATTATGAGAAGAACAACAAAAATAAACTGGTGTCAGTGAGCCACATGGCAAAATAAAATGTTGTTTTAATATTATATTGTTTTACATTAATCAATTATTTGTACAACATTGTTTACTGTAAGTGTATGTATGGAAAAGTGTTTGTGTGTTTATTTGAGAATAAAACCACAGATTATTTTAATTTCATTACTTAATTTCATTATTCGTTTTAAAAACAAATAATCACTTTGCCTATATAATGTCAAGAAAGAAATGACAAATACAACATTAAACAGAGTAAAGTGATGTTTTAAAATTGCAAACTTAATCTGAACAACTGCTAATAAAAAACACAATTCAATTTATAATGATATCAAATGGAGAAAACAAGCTGGTTTTATCTACATTTGTGAAACTTTAACCAACAAACATTTGGTATTTTTTAAATTACCAAAACAGTTAACGGAGTTCATTATTAGAGAAGGAAGTGTAGTGGGATTATAATGTTTAGGACTGACTCAGTTTGACACAGTTATGGGCCGACTATGAGCTGTAAACTGAATGAAATGGCAGCAGACAGATGGAGATAAATGAAGAGAAAGAGGGCAGCTGAGTTCAGGACTCGTATAATAAATATACTTGTATTATAAAGTACCTTCTCCAGCTCCTTGGGAATACGCATGCATGTGTAAACTCTCTCTCTGCGCTCGGTGTACTTTGCCTCATTGTGCTCCAGGAAGTAGCCTCTGGTGAGCTCTGCGCTAATGAAGCGCGTCAACGACGGATCTGGAACAACATCAGAGCACCAGTGTTACCACAAGGCCATTGTCTGCAACAATTACAAGCACAGCTATCGACACAATGAGGGCGCCAACGTTTTGAGTGTCACACTGCAAAGTGAAAGAGAAGGAAACTTCTCTGGATGGTGAAAACGTGAGGCTTAACAATATTCTTAGCTCATGGTTTGATTCAATGCACACCATGAATACATCTTTATAAATGACTAAACATGCAAAATTAACTTCTTTGTGATGTACAGTACAGTACTCTCTATAAAGAAAGTAAAGTGGTGATGACAGTTTATTATAACTCTGCTATTGTAAACTTTAAAAAGTATGGAATAATGAGTATGGCTGCAACTAATGATTATTTTCATTTTTAATTAACCTGCTAATTATGTTTACAATTAAACGCTTAATCATTTGGTCTATGAAGTGTCAGAAAATATGGAAAAATGTCAATCAATAGTTTGTTTTGTCCAACCAACAGTCCAAAACTCAAACATATTCAGTTTAGTGGTATAAGAGAAAACAGTGAAAAACAGCAAATATACACATTTGAAAAGCTGAAACTAGAGAATTTTAAGTATTTGTGTTTAAAAAATGACTTTATCAATCATTTTATTGGCAAATTCAATGTTTTTAATATGTTTTTATGTTCATTTTCATGTGAAGCACTCAGTACATGTAATATATTTATTGTTAAGCATTTTGAGCATTTTACATACTTAAATATCTCTTGTTATGAACTAGGTGAATACATGCAAAAAACTAATACAGGGAAGAAGAATCTTTGTTTATAACAAACAGGCTGGATATGTTGATTTGACTTCATCCTAAATGCCCGATACAGTCTTGAAATTATTTCCACTTGACTTGAACCTGTGAGATCCTGTCAAACCTGTCATTCTTCTTACGGTATGGTATAATTTTGGCTCAACAAGTAACAGTTTTTCTGTTAAAGTTTCACAAAGAGTTGAAACACAGACTTTAATGTAGTTTAAGCAAAAAAATATCCCATATTTTCAGGTAAATTTAGCATATCAAACATGCCTGCATTACACATTCAGTCATATAATCTAGGGCCCAAGAATGTTGCAATATATTTTAATGAAATTATAAAGGTTACCTCTTGTGCAAATTTGCATCTTATCTCAGCTACAGTGTCTTTACTGTAGCATTTGTACTTTATACTGTCAATGTTTATTCAGTGCTGTAGTGTGTACCTAACATCAGATGTTCCCTTTACTTGATTAGATAAATTCACAATGTGCCAGGTCAAATGAGGGTCTATGTTAACAGGTGTTAACCATTACACCAGGGCCGGCCTAAGGCATAGGCCATATAGACGGTTGCTGGCACTGGTTGCCCTCTCAAATGAATGAATGAATGAATAAATAATAATACCACTAAAAATGCTGTTGAGCAGCCTTCCTCATTTTCTGCATTGAGGAAACAAATTAAGAAATAAACACAATTTTATGGGTGACAGAATTTGGTGTAACACCTGTAAAGCGTAATTTGTGGACGCCCAGTAGTGAAATTTGTGGCTAAGACAGTAAATTAGCTAGATTTTTAACATGTTTACTGAACTTTAAGGAGCCATGCAAACTAGTGATGTGTCAGTCGCGAACGAGCCGGTTCACAGAGCCGGTTCACAGAGCCGGCTCTTTTAAGTTAACGATAAGAGCCGGCTCCCGTCCGAAACGTTTTTTTCTTTTTTTTCTTTACTTAATTCAAGGAAGAATAATAGGACGATCTTCTCCGCGCCACGGGCACTTCATGCACTGACTGTGACTGAATGTTGTGTGTTGATGACATCCGTGCGACCAATCAGGTGATGACAGACAAGGATCATACCATCAAGCAGGGAGGGGCGGTGGAGCGCGTGCCACACGTTACAGAGGTCTACAGGTACAGAGCAGGAAGGAGCGGAGGAGCGAAAGAGAGAGCAGTGCGGTGCAATGCGTTGCGGTGCGATGCGTTGCGTTGCGTTGCGCTGCGCTGCGCTCAGGTGCACTGTGGTGCGGTGCGTTGCGTTGCAGTGTGTTGCGCTGCGGTGCGCTGAGGTGCGGTGCGCTGAGGTGCGTTGCGCTGAGGTGCGTTGCGGTGTGCTGAGGTGCGGTGCGGGGCTCTGAGGTGCAGTGCGTTGCGGTGCGCGAATAGCAGACAAGATGAGTGACAGTCGGAAATGAAGCAGCATGTCAAATTATGGTATTCTGGAAATTATAAGGTTTAGTATAGTTATATTGAATAATTTAAGTGATATATGTGCACAACTACTAATCATGGGTCAAAACAGCGCTAAATTTATCTGAATTATAAAAGGCAGATAAATATAGTAAAAAGAAGAGTCGTTTGGGAGCCGGCTCTTCTTGGCGAGCTGAGCCAAATGATCTGACTCACTAAAAAGAGCCTAAACTCCCATCACTAATGCAAACTAACTTTAGACATCACCTCTACTACACTAGCTGGATAATGAGAGAGAAGACCTACTAGGGAACTAGTTTTAGTGATGACTCTACTGTGTCTGTTAGTTGTTTGTGAGCAGCTAATTAATCAAGCTGACTACATAACAAGCGTTGACAGCTGGCTCTCCACTCAGTATTAACAATATAACATTACTCCTGAAGCTTTCTAACTTGTCTAACTGTTATAATATTTTACTCTATGACGTCAGAACCGTTAACAGACAACAAACAGCCGTTTATTAGCCGTTAACGTCAGTTGGTGTCGGTTGGGGATCAACGGTTACCTGCTGGCTGCTCCCGTTCTTCTCTCCTGACAGCGCTTATATCGTAAAAGCTCAGCGTTTCCGGCAGTTCCGGAGGTAAACCGATTTTACCGGACTTGTGCAAATCATCCCACGGTCGTTTCTGTCGTTTCCTTAGCTCAATTTCTGCTTCTTTCTCCTCTGACAGCTCGCTGGTCCCCGACAGGTCCGCCATCTTTACTTTGGCCGCCGTGTCGCCCTTTGCAACGTCACTGCATTATGCGTAAAAACAAACGACGTCATCACGTTGAACGTCAGGAGGTAGATTCAATAGATTATTAGGTGTTACACCAAATTCTGTCACCCATACAATTGTGTGACCCTGATGAGTTTTAGCTACACTGCCACTGCAAATATTAATTAATCATGCTTTTATCACCTCTATAAGATATAATCACAAATGTGATTGTGACCCCAGAGAAACTTCAGTTTAGGGCTGAAACAGTTACTTGATTAACCCTCTGAGACCCACAATATACTCGTTTTTGTCTTTTTTTAGGGGGATACAGGCGGTCTTTAGGAAGAGATAGCAGGTCAACAGTAGATTTCACATAGAAGTGGTGTACATCATCTGAAAGCTGGGGACCTGAAGATTAATTTGAGATACAGCTCAGTACTGTGTGTCAAGTTGTTCTAGTCAGAAATCAGAAATACACATTAATTAATCAATTATTTATTTAAAACAAATAGTGAAAGTGTTTAAGGGTTAAGAACAGTATGATAGAAGTGTATGATGTCCATCCCCTTGCTCTATTATGTCTCATAAGTTGTTGTAGCAATTTTTGTGGTTGATACCATTTATTACACAGATTTGGTGCTAAACTTAACCTTTTTTACCACTCAAGATTTGATTAAAAAATTATCAGTAATCCTTCCAAAATACCACATTAAGACAGCAAGACCTTGAGGAACACCATAGAAAAAGACATGCTGTCATTTGGTATCAAAAAGTTTTGACATTTGGAGATTTCTGCAAGAAGATGGCGAGCATTTCTGTTCTGGAAACTGCTCAGAAACCCCCTTACTATTATTAACCCCCTTACTTTTATTAATTATATATAATTAATTATTATTAATAATAATTCAGAGATTTTAATCAGATAAAATATAACTCAAATCACCTGAAAATAATTTGTAATAATTTCAGTTGCTTTCATTCTAAACTATATTTTTGAACATTTTATCTTATTTTGAAAATATGTGCTTCTTGGCACCCTAGAATATAACAAAACAATTTAGATTACTTTACTTTTTTTTTAGGTTAAATTCCATATTCATAAAGCCAAATTTACAGGTAAAAAGTCATGTTTTTCACAAATGAGGCTTACATTGATTAGATTAGATTTTTCTATAAATCCAAAGGCTGTGACTAAAATAAATAAATAAATAAGACTTGTGTATTTTGTAGGTACTTAACTTTGTTTTAAATCTTTTTTATGAAAGGTAATTATCTTCTAACCTAAAAGTAAGCAACGTAAAGTAACATTTCTTCTGTACACCCTATACTAGGCTATATACTTCATCTATATTTGTTATACAGGACAGGGAACTTGTGCTCATTTGTTTATTTCAATAAAGATACAAATAGATAAAACGGCCAAAACCGAGGTGAACAAAGACCTTAATTTCTGTGTACAACTGTTATTATTATTATTGTTATTGTTATTGTTATTGTTATTATTATTATTAATATTATTATTATTATAGGAAAATCCCTCATGTATAAAGATATGGACTAACTCCAAGCCTAAACTCATTTTTGCCAAGAGCTGATTGAATATGGCACTAATAGTAATGTAAAAACATATATACTGTATATTAACATGAATGTTATGTGTTCATATTGGGGTTTTTTTATCATTTATTTATATATGTCCCTGGCATAACCATTTTTATTTGTAAGAAACAATTGGGCTGTGTGTTTTTTTCTGCCATTATTTTTTTTTAATTCACCAATAATGATATTAAAAATGAACTAGTAACATACTGTTTTTTGTACAGTAAAATTGAACAGGCCACAACATTATTTGTATTTAATTATTTGATTAAAATCTGGCAAACCCCTTTAAGAATATACTTCTCTGCAGCATTATATCACAGATATACAGAGAAAATAATGACATAGGAATTAGAGAATTAAAAGTTGTTGCAGTAGCCACTATAATCCACTTGGTGTCGCCAAAGGTCCATCAAATTCTCCTGCATTTAAAGTCTACCCAACAACAGTACTGAGGTGTGTTCTTGCAGAGTTATCTGGAGAACTTAGTTGAGTAGTTCATACATTTTTTCATGTTGCAGGTTTTATAGAGCAGAATTATTCAGGTGGGCAGGTGAAGCATGAATACAGGGAAGATAGATCAAATCCAAGGTAGATCTTACAGACTTTTTACCTGTATCTTAAATGTTTTAATGTTTAACATCCTTGTAGACAAGAAGAAGCACAAATACAACCAACCTATTGATGAACTGTAAATTCTGGGACCTATAACATTATTGTTATCGAATGCTGACAAATTATTGTTATAAATTGCAATAGATATACTGAAGGCTGCTACACATTAAAGTTAAAAAATCACCACTAGATATAATTTTGACACCCTCATCACATTCCAGGATTTATTTCATTATTTAGTGATTTCCTACATTTCCCAGAATGCTTTTTAATAACCTCCCAGGAGCATTGATATATTGAATCAAAAGTGAATTTATGAGCATGTAAATGAAACCAGTTAGTGAAGTTTGAATACTGGAGCATGTTTATGATATTTAAAACACAACCTGTCCTGTGGCTGCAATATATTCTGATCTTCTGGTCTTCTTTGGGTATAAACATCTATATTTTTATCCCTGATTCCTCCTAATATGATCATTAAATATCAGCAGAAAATGTCAGCTCTGGAAAGAAGCTTTTGCTCTTTTATTTTTGACGCCAAAACATGATGTTTAGGTTGGATCACTGAATCATTTTATCACCAGGAACAAGAAAAATGTAGCACAAAACAACAATTTTATTACAGAAATTTCCTAAAGTGTGAGTTAGATTTTTGTATTTTAAGATGTAGATGGGAATGAAACTGCACTCTGTCCCAAAAGAGAACAGTCAAAACAACGATTTCAAGCCAAATAGCAAATCAAATTTTCTCCCCACAACGTCCATTTAGCAGCTGTTCAGGAGCTTTCGACTGTACCACACTTTCTTCCTCACTAGATATGGCGATGTCCAGTTGTTATGTTCAAATATACATTTTTCTCAGCACTTTGTTTGGGACTTTTCGCTCATGTTGGACAAGTCAAAATTACATTTGAGGAAGATCGTAAGATATGATCAAAAGCTCCAGAAGAGCTACTAAATGAGCTTTGTTGCTGTTTTCAAGGTCAAGAATGAACTTTCCAATGATTCATCATACTAATCAGAGTTAACAGCAAATAAACAGATGCTACATGCACACATGATGCATGCAACCAAACCAAATTCAACTCCTTTGTAAGCACGGTTTATTGGCACACATAATGGTAAAGCATACATACCAGACATCAGATATGACACTGAACACCTCTGCTATATAATGTACAAATGGTGTCTAATAATACTAGGCTCAAACATATTTAGAAATGTGTTAGCTTCCTTACAAATGCACAAATAAATACCCATAAGATCCAATTGTATAAAGACACATTATGTCGCTGTCTTCTTGCCCATTTTCAAACAAAAGTCCAACAAAAGAGATCAGGGATATATTATCAATTCATTTAAAGATTAAAGAACAATTGTGAGCACAAATACTGTACAGGGATATCAAACTATTTCTGTGGGGTGGATGGGATTTTACCTATGCGTTGTTTTCAAAATGTTCTTCTTATGTCACAGAATATACAAGATGATTATGTGACTGTCAACTGTGTGGCTTTGGTTCTGCACTAGCTAAAGAGGATGGGAAACAATAGAGAGCAAACCAGCGTCCATCCAAACCACCCAACAGAAATCTGAACCTCCTGTACAAAACAAAACAGCTGCCATATCCAAACTGGTTTCAGTGGCTGATTTACAGTGGACAAAATCGATTCCACCTCTATTTACAGAGCTACAAACCTTGTAACAGTGTTCCCAAACTGATGAACCCAAAAAGGAAAATCAGACTGATGTGTTTTTTAAAAAGTACATATATCAAACAAAATAAAAATCCTATAAAATCATGCAGGAAAAAGGCTTTAGTATCAGTTTGGGAGTAGGTCGTTAAAGGGAAAGAAGTCCAATTTCCGAGGAAGGGGAGAAAAAAAAAAAATCAACATTAATGCATCAATGCGTGTCGGCAAAGTTCACATACTGATCGGCAAAATTACAACGTGACTGCAAAGGATTCTGAGAGAAGCAAAATACCAATAGACTACGAACACAATCAAACTGGTTTGCATGAAATCACAATCTGTGACGACCGCAGTAATGTGGAAAAACAATCCTAGGACACGATTTTCCCTCGTTTGAAAGGAGTCCATATAGCGGTAGAGAACTTTTATTTCCTCTTAATTGGAAATGGAAATAAACAGCAATAGCAGAAACAAACCGACTGAATTTCCAATAAAAATGCAATTGCCTCAAACATTTGTCTCCAATGTGGTTCGATGCTTCCGTTGGCTCTGTTAAAAAACACCTTGCCTTCTCACCGTTGCCATTTTTCTGAGACATTTTGTTTGTTTTTATACTTCTTCTTCTTTTCTCCCCTCTGTCTACTGTCAACATGATGACTTGCGACCTGCAGGTCAACCAATCACAGCTGTAGTATTCCACGAGACGAGAGGTTTGTATCTGAGGGGGGGAATTTGATCCACAATTTTCCACTGCATTCTTGAAAAAAAAGCCCCCGCCTTGGTATTTTTACATTACAGTTGCATACATACTCATATGCAGTTGTTGTCTTTGAATTGTGGATATTGCTGTGCAGTTCTCAGGGTCCTCCAAGATGTTACAGTGATTCAGAGAAGAAGAAAATATCCAGAATATTTTTGGCTGGACGTGCCAGTGGTGAATTTGCAGATTCTGATTCAGTACAATGTTATGAGGCGTAGAAGCACTGCCCTCAGGGGGAAGGGAGAGGTTAAAAAGTCCAGTCCACATGGAGTCAAGGATCTGTTGTTCTCTTCTTCTTTTTGTTTTACTGCGAGGGCTGGGGCGCCGTGCTCTCGGGCTTGCTGTCCTGGCCGGCGGGGGGTTTGCTGCTCCAGGGAGCGTTGTTGCCCAGCGCCGGGGAGCTGTTGAAGTCGTCCTCGTCGTCCAGGCCGTTGGTGGCGTCGTACTGCGTGTTCTCCAGACGAGTGATCAGACGCTCATCCTCGTCCCCGAACTCGCCGCCCATCAGGGTCGGCTCGCCAACCACCATCACGTCCTGGAGAGAGAGTCAGAGACGGGGGAGAGCAAATTTACAAACTGAAGAGAAAAGGAAATTACAAATGTTCTTGTTCGTGGGTTTTTAAAAGGTCACTTCATGTACAAACTGTGTCCTGTTTGTGTTACACTTACAATACTGTTGTATAGCACTTTTTATTCACATACTTCTGCTCTTTGAATGTTGGCATTAGTCGACTAATCGGTCTTTTTAGCCCTAACAGTCATCTAATTCATCATTAAAATGTATTTAGTTTTGTCTTATTGATAACCAGGCTACATAAACACAAAACAATCTTTTTAGTTACTCAAAACAGAATACGAACCCCCTTTTTCCTTCTCGACACTTCTTTCATTACTAAACCCACTTTTAGTTTATCTCACCAATTTTATATATTTTTTTTAACTCAATTTTAAAACTGTTATACAAATATAATCCATTTTTACATGGGCACCCGTGACGTGTTTTCAGTTTAGTGCACGACCGTGCATGTTTAGCCTCGGGGTGATTCAAAATTAATATGCTAAAGTGAGAGAGAAATCACCAGAGGAGAAATTAATGCATATCTGTTTCATCTAATTCTCAGACCAAAGCACCATCTGAATATCAAGTGAACTCACATCCAACCAAAAAGACCTTATAACATTTGCATTACATCAAATAAATGAACATTTGTGTCGTCTGTCTCGCAGAGTTTTTTGCAAAAAAATGTAATTTAATCAACCGCCATTTAATACTGAGGGTTAAAAAAGACAACAAGGTCATAACGACGAACATTTACTGTACGAGACTTTCATTCAGCTGCAGTTGCTGATCTATTTCTGTGTTTATCACGTTTTCCAGCTGAGCGAGGAGCCTCCAAACCCCCCTACGATGAGACTTGTGTACTGTACTGCTTCAACACAGACCCCCTGCTTGCAAAGTGTATGTATGTTTCAGTGTGTTTGTGTGAGCGTTTAGACGTTGGTGTATCCAGTGAACCAATCCCTACGGTCGACCCCTCTCGAAGCACTTGGTGCAAATGAAACCTTCCCAGTACAGAAAGCGGATTCCCCCGGCGCTCTGCACCCGCCCCAATCAATACTCATCATGTAAGACATATTTCACAGAGATGGCCTTCTTGCAGCAGGTCAAGGAAGGGAAGCAGAGAGATTTAGCCATTATCTAGCGCTATCTGTGACTCCTGTGATGAGTCTTTAGAAGGAGGGGTGTGCTTGTTTTATTCCATGTTTCAGGGCAAACTCTCCCACACGTCATGAACAAAGTGAACTTCTGTTGACAAATAATCACTGGAGTGTAATTTGTGGATTCAAACATTGATCAATAAGCTCTGTGAATCATGGCTGTGTTTCTTTGTGTGTGTGTGTGTGTGTGTGTGTGTGTGTGTGTGTGTGTGTGTGTGTGTATGTGTTTGCTGAGTGTGTGAATCTCATCTCCCTGTGACTGACTAAGCATCTCCCTGCTGGCGAGCCCCAGCGCCACCCACCGTAACCTGGGAAGAAGCTGTACAGTTAAATGGAGCGCACGCTTCACTGGCCAAGTGTGTCAACGCTGCCTGGCTCGGGAGATCTCGCTCCTCTCAGCCGCTACACACACACACACACACACGCACACACACACACATAAACATGCACTGGCACACAAACCCAGATTAATGTACAATCACACACGTGAACACAAACACAGACAAAAGCAGACTCAGATTAACCCTACATGTGTATGCATTGTACACAACAAAAGGATTGTACACAGAAATCCCCACAGAGACAAACACACACATGACCACTTTCTGGATTGATGTAAACATACAAACAAAAACTAGACGACTTAGCACACTTCAAAAAAACACACACTTAGATGAAGAGTGCGTTTATTTATCGAAGCCATCCCCAAAGCCCCCCTAGCGACCACTTCTACACCCCACTATGCCTTAATCAGGCTAATTAATTTAGGTGAGCTTTTCAACTAAATGACAATATCCACACTGATTTGTCAATTTGCATAGCTAATTAAGTCATTAGCTAAAAACGTGCTGATTGCCAACAAGCCATGCATTCACCATCTGTTCCTGTGAGGAGGCCTGTCAACCTACCTCTGGCCAATTTTGGGCCAAAAAAAAAAAAAAATCCCTCAGACGATAACAGCTGGTGGCTAGTCTGAGACTGGGGAGCACTAATTGTGAGCTAATTAATACTGTCAACTCGTCTACTCATCTCGTTAAGAGCTAGCTTTAGCAATAGCTAAGCGGAGGCGCTTTGAATGGGCGATGAACGCCTCCCTTCATTCAATGAGCAGCGTCATTAGCATATTGTTTTTTTACTACAGAGATTAGCAGTGAGTATAGCTTGGAGGACATATTTGCTCTTCATGCCTCCAAAACAACAAGTGGGAATTTAAAGAAGACTTGGCGGGATTTGTGATGACCGCAAAGAGGCGGGAGAACAAAATTGTGCCATAAAGCAGTGAAGCAAAAGTTTTTAATAAAGTTTAGTTGTCCCGCCAGCACTTCTGCATTCATATTAAAATACAATATTAAAGGATAAAACTGGTGATATTCAATGTGTTGTTTGTCTCTCAATGACTGTCAGCTCCAAGCACATTTTTTTTCCTACTGAAGGTGTAAATAATAATAAAAAAAATGCTCACAATTACATAGATACATTTTAAAAAAAAGATCATTTAGCAGCAATTTCTCCTGGTTAAATAAAGGTTAAATTATAAGTAATTTCCTTAAAGTGTTTAACTAATGTCACTCACATAATAGAGTAAATAGTGCATTTATTGGGGACTATTTTCAGTGGTGGATTAATACACTCTGGTGAGTTTTTCTTGCAGCAGGAAGGCGTATGTGAGATTGAGTTAAAATGAACTACAGTGTATTTGTTCATATTAATGATGGAACATGTCACCCTGAGCAAATTAATGGCACAGATAATACTTGTTAGTAAGATGAATTCATTTTTGGTTTTGGTCTTTTAATAAGATTTGTTGACAATAAGGAAAATATAGAATACCACTAGTGGTGTAAGGAAGTATCGAAAATATCAAGTATCGCAATATTATGTTTTGTGATACTTTATCAATTCTCAAAAACATTGTATTGATTTTTTTAATAGTTGGCATGCAAAGATTAACTCCATTAAATTTAATTGCAAAGTGATGCATCCTCTCAGTGTATGTGCCTTCTCAAAGTAGTGCTATGATCTTGGATGTTACAGAGACTGTGATAAATGATCCCACTGTTCCGATTGCATGAAAAATTTCCATTTTTCACTCACAATTTATGTATATAGTGGTGTATTCTTTATGACAGTTTCCTAAAATTACATAAAAAATAAACAACATATATAGTATTGCAACATTTTGCAATATATTGAATCGTAACCCCTGTATCGTGATACGCATCGTATCGCCAGATTCTTGTCAATAAACGGCCCTAAACTCATTTCAATTCAATTTATTTTTATATAGCGTCAAAATAAAACAGACGTTATCTCGAGACGCTTTTCATATACAGCAGGTCTAGACCGTACATTATAATTTAGAGACCCAACAAGAGATCCCTGATGAGCATTCACTAGGTACGACAGTGGCAAGAAAAAACTCCCCTTTAACGGGTAGAAACTTTAGGCAGAACCAGACCAGACTCTGGGTGGGCGGCCATCTGCCTCGACCGGTTGGGTTGAGAGGAAGAGAGAGATGAACAGCAACCACAATAATAGCACAGCAGCTATAAGTGATAATACAAACAGGGCAATAATCAAGAGCGGTGGATATAATAGAGTGATAATAGAAATATCAGTAATAAAAGTAGTAATAATACTATAAATATGACTACTACTAGTGCTAATAATAGCAGTAATAATAATATAAATATGACTACTATTACAACTAATAATAGCAGTAATAATAATATAAATATGACTACTACTACTACTACTACTAATAGCAGTAATAATAATATAAATATGACTACTACTACTAATAATAATAGCAGTAATATTAGCAGTAATAATAATATAAATATGACTACCACTAATAATAATAGCAGTACTATTATCAGTAATAATAATATAAACATGACTACTACTACTAACAATAATAGCAGTAATAATAATAGATATAAGGCTGATAATAATGATAGTAATAAAATACTACCAGCCTTATTCTTTAGGGGTCCAAAAAAACAAATCAAAACAAAAACCTCTTAATAAAATGTTGTCACCATCTGAATAAAATTACGAAAAGTTTTTGGGCAAGGATGCAACACAAAAAAAAGACTTTGTCTGTGCCTATAGATTGTGGATTAAGATCATTTGTATAAAATTAACGAGTGAATTCAAGGATTTTTTTTCTCAGTGCCACACGAGCTCAGCCATCTCCATCTTAGTTTACTGCAGAACTTTGCAAATGTAATCCTCAAATGATCTCTATTAATTTAACATACAGCAGATGGACAGTTAATTACAGTTTTTAATATGTGCTTCAACTACACTGACTGACTGACAGCATGAGAAACCTGCTGCTAGAGGCCAGCTTGGTAAAAGAAACAACACGATCGACACTAAATCAGTCCACTAGAGATCAGTGTTGCTCATTCTATGAGTCCGACCCCCCCACACCCCCAACCCCACACACCTTCATCCTTCCCCCCACACCTCCTCTCCTCCAGCCGCTGGTAACCCCCCCTTCCCCTTGCGAGGGTCCACTCCTTATTGTCATTGGGCTCACGTAGGCTTGTGCTCAGCCACAAACGAACAACTTCTCAGACAAAGACAGCAGGCGCGCAACATATGTAACCAGCATGTTACCAGCCACGCTGCCAGTCTTTAAGAGGCGTGTGAATGCACGGCGTGAGTGGTACGGGTGGCTTGTGTGTGTGTGTGTGTGTGTGTGTGTGTGTGGGTGGTGGGGGGTGGGGGGCAGTGATGGAGTAGAGTGTGTGGATGTGACGGAGGAAGGGGCTGGGTTGGGGTGGGTGGGAGGGTTGTATACAGATATCGGTGATAATGAGAGCTGGCACAGAGCCAAACTGCCTTCTAGAGAGAAAACAATTGTGCATGCTGTGTGTGTGTGTGTGTGTGTGTGTGTGTTGTACATTATGTATGTGTGAGACGGAGGTAAGAGAGGAGGCTAAGGACAACATATCTGGAAAGATGACGTGACAGCTAACCACGGGACGGAACATAGAGGGACAGTACGGTGTGTGTGTGTGTGTGTGTGAGAGAGAGAACGAAATACTGTAAAAATGCCACGAAAAATGAAGTTTTCTATCGTTAAGCGCCAACAACCCTCCAACCTGGCCGGAAACTGGAGAAACAATCCCCCCCAGAATTAAAATAATTCACCGAAATAGGACACACAGAGCTTCTACAACTTCCACAATGTCCCTATATTCAACCCTGTCTCCTAGAAAGTATATAGTTTATATACTGCTTATGTAAATTAGCAAAGAAAGAAACATAATGCTGCTGGATTACATTTTCAATGTGGAAACAATCCTTTTGCTAAGTCGCAAAACATGTTGACTGACAGCTTATTGTTTATATCTACTCCTCCAATATTATATCTGCTTATAGCAACTAAAGATAAGGATGCACCGATCCGACCTTTTCGGTCTCAATATCAATACGATACCTGGGCTTTGGGTATCGGCTGATACTGAGTGCTGATCCGATACCAGTGTTTAATTAATAAACTGTATGCCGCACTGTGTGGAAGTCACTGGGCTCATTCTCTTATGTGTAAAGGCTCTGACACACCAAGCCAAAGGTTGGCTGTCGGACAGTTTGGGGCCGTCAGTGAGTGCCTGTCGGCCTAGTTTTTCGGTGTGTCGGCTCTAGTCTGCCCGTGCTGGAGGTTTTTACGGTCGATTCAGCATGTTGAATCGACCCGTCGGTGAGAGAAATCACTCTGATTGGCTGTTCAGCAAACAAATAAGTGTACGAGAAGAAAAACGGAAGTGAGGAAAGCAAGCCAACGAGTAAAGTCAAGAGGAGAAACACAGAAGGCTCTTCTCATTTTTCATCTTCATGTCATCTGATCATTCCAACACACCGATATTTTCATCTGGAATGAAGCCAAGTGGTGAGTGAGAGAGCTTCGTTTCATGTACATATCATAACAACGGCTTGTATATCCTCAGTCTTCCAGTTTCCCTTTTTGAATGACAAACCGCGACCTGCTGGTGTGGAGAGTTATTTCCTCTCACGCAGGCGCAGCAAGTACGTGGTAGTTGGCCGTCGGCTGTAGTCTTTGCAAGACAAAAGGGCGCAAAGAGGCGTGAGACGACACAACAGGCGGCCTTCGTCGCAGCTAGTTCTTTGATGTTAGGTTGGCGTGTCTGGGCCTTTAGGCAACATCACAAATTAAGATTCAAGTGTACAATTTTCCAGTATATAATGTATATAGTATATAAACAGGGTTGCTATTAGAGCTGCTCGATTGGTTGTCAACTATTAAATTAATAGCCAATTATTTTGATAATTTATTAATCGGTTTCAGTAATTTTAAAGGAATAAAAATGTATTTTGAATATAGAATGACATCATAAAGTTTGATTTATATAAACATAAATGACCACTAACAGTTAAATTCCAAAAAAGTACATTTATATATGGTAAAGTTTAGCAGCCTATTTTATCTGTAGTTTGGGATTTATTCTATTTCTTATTTATTATATTTTAACTTATTTCTTTAAAACTTTATTTTTCTTTCTTTTTTTTAAAGTTAATTTAACTTTGGCTTTTGTACTTTATTATTCTTTTTGCATCGGCAATGGGTGAGAGTTGGTTGGGAGGGAGCTTTCGGGGAAATATACCAAAATATGGAGGGACAATCCATACAGTTGTGGACAAAACAAGACATTTGAGGAAGTCATCTTGGGCTTTGGGAAACACTGATCAACATTTTTTCACCATTTTATAGACAAAACAATCAAGAAAAGAATCGACAGATTAATCTACAATGAAAACAATCGTTAGTTGCGGTCCTAGTTGCTGTGCTGCACACACTGCGAGTATAGAAATCAGCTCCTTTAAATTTCCCAATTAGCAGAATTAATCCAGTGTACAAGACCAATCCGCAACCCTTTAACGCTGTTTGGTATCAGCACACTTTTAGCTGAACTGTATTCAGAAACACACCGGAGTGCTGCACCAGCGTGGCTACAGAGTAGTAAATTGGATGCAGTAGTGTAAATATAATACAGTACAGTATGTGTGTATAATGAGCGGTGTATGGAGTAGGTAGAAAACTAGAGCCTGCAGAGACGATACACTCACAACAGCATCAAATCCTCCAGGGGAGCGGCAGACATGTGGTGTAACACTCAGCTGTTTAAGAGGCTGTTTAACCTCTAACTGTGTCAAGTGGCCTGTTATGGAGCAGAATCACAGTATGCAGAGTCATAGAGACAGAAAACATATCTTTATCCAGGTTACCTTTTCTGAACAATAGATCAATATAGTATTGGATATTGGTGAGTCACATAGTCCACTGCTGATGCCAGGCAGTTAAATTGTTCACTAAAGTACTTTGTGGAAGATTCCTAATTTAAAGTAATATCAGGAAAACATGTGACGGGGCATCCTATGCTGAGAAGTTAATTTAACTATTTACTGTCCCATGTCTACAGTATGTTTTAGAAATGTTTCCATTGTAACAAGATTTAATTATTTTTCCGAAAATGGAACAAAACAACTATACTTCCAGTGCTTGAGACCACGAGGTCGCCCCACCAATTGTACTCCGGATGTACAAAGATAAGATATGCAACAAAGGATTTATTTAAATAAAATTAATGACTTAAATTTACGGACATGTGCACAAATTATAAATCGTCTTGCTTAAACACAAAAATAACCCGTATCAGCAAACATCAAACACACACATCAGTCTAAACATATTTTTTTTTCACCTTTTTTGTTTTTATCCAGTTACAACATGCACACTTTCACCACTGAAAAGCTGCACAACTGATATTATTGTCCAATATTGGGTTATTGTTAGGGCTGGACGATATGGCCAAAATCTTTTATCATTTCATATCTCGATAATAATATACAGTATCATAATAAAGCAAGTTTTCTGGTAATTTAATAAATAAATAGTCTATATGAAATAACCACATGGTGAAGTCTTTTTGTATACTCTTGTGAATTAAATACTTAAAAAATGAGAAGTATTACTGATTATTTTCTCATTTAATTAATTGCAAAATGAAGAAAACATGAGAGAAATAAATAAATAAATAAATATCTCCAGCTATACACTGACTATGTTTACACGCATGCACACAAATACAGAGTAATCAGATCAAGACGATAGTTTGATTTAACTGAGTTTGATCAGATTTTCTGAGAAATTTGAGTTAGTATGTTCTTGTTATCAATTTAGACGACGTGAATGCGTATCACGATATCTCGATATATGATTTCATCATGATACGATTCCATTAAAAGACGATGCATTATCATATTGAATTATCACCCAGTTATTGGTTTGCATTTCTATATATTACATTTCCAGTAAATACGAAAAATGTACTATCTTCATTTTACATTCACTGATGCTGTTACAGTAATAGTACAGTTTACTTTACAAATATAAAATATAAGACCTGATATCGCTGATATATATAGTTATTTATTTGTTGTCACTCTCAAATATTCAGCCTCAAAAATCCCAATGTTGGAGCTCTTCCGACTTTGTATCACCCACTTCTGCACCGCAGGCCACTAAACTGTGCTACTGGAGCAGCTGAGATTTACAGATGTTTAACTTTGACCTCCACAGATTCATCAGAAACTATTCGCCAGGTGCTGCTGCAAAAATGACCAAAAGCCACTGGAAGAAGTTAAACTCCACATGAAGCTCTTTCAGTATTGTGAATTGTTGTTTTGTTGAAACCTGTGTTATTTATTTATTTATTTATCCGGTGCTCTTCACATTCAGACAGTTCTGGACATACGGAGCTACTGAAGTAAACTCTTCTCACAGTAACAGTCCTCTGGGCAGCTGTGAGTTCGATGTCTTCTTGGTCAAGGGCATTTTCAACAGTAGTGGCTGAGAAAAGGCCAGAGTGTCACTTTCCCCACCCACATCTTCCCATTTTGTCCTGAGATTTAAACTTCTTTCTTTTATTTTTAAACCTCCAGGCTACGGCCACTTGGTTGAGGAACGGGGTCAGCTGGGTCGTTTTAAACATACATATTCTCAAGTACATGTCGTTCTTGTAAAGAAACTAAGGAAGAAGCTGGAGTTAGTGATATAATGCTACCTTTTTATTCACCTTGCTGTTTATGAATTTAGCTGCTCTTGTACAATTTTCTGCTTTTGATGATTTTTAATGTCGTTTTGTGTCACTCTTTATGTATTTTCTCTTTGTCTTTCTGGGCGACATGTTTTCACACAAATCCCTTGAGGTTTTCTTTGTCTCACTACACAGACTTGAGTTTCTTTTCTACCCTCTCCTCCTGTTTTTCTTCTCTTTTGTGCAAATAAATTAAACCTAATAGCTGCAATACCATTAGGAATATCTCGCGCCTGTGTGTTACCCTGCAAACATGCATGTAGAAAAAAATAAAATAAAAAAGAGGAGGCAAACCGAGTGGAGCTGATGCTTACAGGTACCTGACTGGAGAGGCTGAAGTTGGTGGCGGGGCTGCGTTTCTTGCTGGCGGTGGTGCCGGCGCTGTTGGCGCTGCTGGCTGAGTTCTTCCGTTTCCTCCTCTTCGTGGTTGTCTGTCGGGCGGGCTCAGCTTTGGCCCGACCTGTAAGGGGAAACACAGGCAATTCCAAGAACATAACGCATACATACGGAGACAAGGTGTAGGAGAGTGTGCTGTGTGGAGTAGAGCTGCAACCATTAATTGATTAGTTGTCAACTATTTAATTAATCGCCACTTGGGCACCAATAGTAGGGCTGCAACTTACGATTATTTGTATGGTCAGTTAATCTATTATTTTTTCAACTGACTAAGTCTATAAGAGATAGAAAATACTAAAACATGCCCAAATTCCAAGAGCCTAAGGCGATGTCTGCACATCTTATTTTGTTTGAAAACCAAAAGATATTTAATTTACAATCATATAAAACAGAAAAGCAGTGAATCTTAAAATGTGAGAAGTTGGAACCAGTTAACCACTTAAACGATTGATCTAGAGCTGCAACGATTAATCGATTAGTTGTCGACTAGTAAATGACTTGCCAACTATTTTGGATAATCGATTCATCAGTTTGAGCAATATTTTTTCAAGAAATACAAAGTAAAAATTCTCCAACAGGCAACAACAGCTGTCAGTGTGTCAGGGTGCTGACTTGACTATGACTTGCCTCAAACTGCATGTGATTATCATAAAGTGGGCATGTCTGTAAAGGGGAGACTCGTGGGTACCCATAGAACCCATTTTCATTCACATAGCTTGAGGTCAGAGGTCAAGGGACCCCTTTGAAAATGGCCATGACCGTTTTTCCTCGCCAAGATTTAGCGTAACTTTGGAGTGTTATTTAACCTCCTTGACAATCTAGTATGAAAAAAAAAAAAATGAATGGCGTTAAAACGAATTTGCGTTATTATCGCGTTAACTTTGACAGCCCTAATCGACATATTAATCAACAATGAAAATAACCGTTAGTTGCAGCCCTATTGTAGATTCTGTGTGTTTTAGGTCATACAGTAGAGAGGCTCGGACAGACAGCATTACATGCGGAGAAACAAAGGTGTGCACAAAATTGTGCAAAATGCTTGTATACATGCATGCATGCATGCACCGAAACACACAAAGACACGTTACAGAGACAACAGCGACTCGTCTACATTGTTCCATGCTTTGTTTTCTTCAGAGGTGAAACCACACGAGCGTCGACATCTCCCAAGACATGCACTAGTAAGAAAGAACCTCTCTTTCATTTGCATAAATGCTCGACAATGGACCCCGATGCTTAACGTAATGTAAATTTGTTAATGATGCACCGATTGCGATGTTCCTCAATAGCATGAGCCAGATTAAAACCGCTCTGCTGAGGCAGAAAGCACTTTCCTGTTTGTCTTACTGAACAGGTAATTATACTATAGATTTGATTTGCTGAGCATGCTTGTGTTTGAGAATAATGTTTCCTGCATGCATTAATCTGGCATATGCAACCTGTATTTGTTATATTACAGGAATTAGTGTTATTTTCAAACATGCAGATGACACAAAAATGTATTTCATGGCATTCCAGTAAGCAGCTGAAATGCTGCTTTCTTATAAGGCTACACAGACAGCGTAAGAGGGAAGATACCTTTTTTGTGATTTGTGGGAAATATTTCCGTTTTGAAGTTCTGTGGGTGTCCAGCTGAAAACCGGAGCCAAAATTATTTAATTCAGGTGATTGAATGATCTCTTTTGATCACATTTTAAGACAGAATGAGACCAGAGATGACAACAGAGAAGAAAAAGAGTTGAACTTTCAATGCCATGCAGATGCTACTTTACACCACTGGGAAACTTAGATGAATGTTTTTCCAATTATGAGTTACACATAATTCCTGAAGGTGCAATTAAATCACAAGTGAAATCATTATTATCAAAAAGATATAAAGCACAGACAGGTTAACTAGAGATCTAGGTGTTTCTAGTATTTGCAAAATAATCTATGGTGCATAATTTATGAATACATGATTTAGCAAATTCTGCCAACATTTGTTAGAAAATCATTCCTTTTAATCTCGAGGGAGACAAGAAAAACACTGCTGTGATCTTCAAACAGATGTCTGAAAATGAAATACATTTTTTTTTTCGAGGTTCTTACTAATCACACCGAGGGAGATGCTTTCATATTCAGTTACAACAACCAGCGACTCGTTGATACAAACAAAACTGAAACTATAAATCAGAGACAAAACAATAAGGGGAATTTTTATCGGTATCTTTTCTCTTTTGATTCCTGACTTTGACAGACGTGTGTGCAAAAAAAAGTGGGCCTATTGTCAGAGACAATCATTTCTGTTATCCGACTGGTTTCCTTTCGATGCTGAACCGGTGACGCACTAAAATCACTTCCATTTCCACCAAAAGGACTTATCAGAGCATAAATGCGCCTGTGGCTTCCTTCCTGGCGAAATCCCAACCAGTTTCCAAGCTGGAGAAGAATTGCAGGAAAGGGGAAATAACAGCCCACCAATAAGGGAAAACCGCAATTACAGCTAAACTGCAAAGTTCAGGCAAACTTCATGTGAAAATATAGACAGATGGCATGAAATGACCCTGGAAAATACACGGAGGAGGCCCGACTTCTACGACAGCATTAGACTTACTATATTTAATATTTAAAAAGTTACCACTTATGGATAAAAAAAACAGCAAACCAACCAACCAATTAAAATGATAAAACTGCATATTATATCAAAATACATTACACATTAAAGGGATAGTTCGAATTTTTTGAAGTGGAGGTACTACTCCATCAGCGTCAGTGTATTACCTACAGTTTGAGGACAGACAGGATCAAAGCAATGTACTGCTGTGGACGGTGGCAGCAACAAAACATATTTTAGCCTCCTAAAAAAAATAAATGTACGCTAGTTTTAGAATATTTTCACTGCTTTATCTTGCAGTCAGACAGCCCTTTCCAACGGGGAACTGAAGCTGTTATCTATGCTCTCTTCAAAGCCACCAGACTCCGTTGACAAAAACAGAAATTTTACATCGTAGAACATGGGAGTTGCTGGTCTACCGCTGCCTCGATCGGTTAGTTAGTATTGTGTGACTTCGGTGTTTTAAAGGGTTAGTTCGGATTGACTAAAGTCACACAATAACACAAACAACTAGTGTTGTAGTACTCGAGATCGGTCGGTCCTGGTCCTGAGACCGGTCTCAAGACCACTTATTGAAAGTCTTGGTCTTGTCTCAGAAATGGCCGTATTTTTTTACTCGGCTTCGTCTCAGTCTCAGACCGGTCAACTCTGCAACTGCATGGATATCACTTAATTGCCTGTTTATTGTCAGATCAATTTGAGGAAAGCCTATACGGTTTGCATGTTCCACATTTTATCCTAAGTGTGTCATGCAGTGAGGGACTCCCCCTTCAAAGTTTCGGTCTTGGTCATGACTTGGTCTTGGTTTAGGTGGTCTTTGTTTGTTTGCTCTGCAAGTTCCTCATAGCCAAAATGTGACATAAGAGATTCATTCTTCAAACAGCACTTCTAAGCTACAAGTGTTGTCTCGCTAAGACTCAGATTGAAATAGACTCTGGAGCTGCAGGTGGTCGATTGGCTTTATCTCCAACAACACTGAAACAAACTACTCGATCGAGGCAGCGGTAGACCAGCAACTCCCGTGTTCTGGGAGGTAAAATTACTGTTTTCTTTTAATGAAGTTTGGTGGCTTTGACGAGAGCATAGATGGGTATAGCGGCTTCAGTTCTCTGTCAGAAAGGGCTGTCAGAAAGGGCTGTCTGACGGCGAGGTAAAAGCCGTGAAAATATTCTAAATATAGCGTACACTTAAACGGATATTGATTTCTTTAGGTGGGCTTTTCTTTTAGGTGACGTTTTGCTGTTGCCCCCAGTTCACAGCAGTACATTGCTTTGCTCCCGTGCTGAAACTCCTGTCTGCTTGTCCAAACTGGGAGCGTGCCGACCGTCATCTACTGTAGGTAATACACTGACTATGGATAAGTACTTCGTATAACCTCATTTCAAAACACCCAAACTATCACTTTAAGCTGTTTCTAATAAATCCCACATATATGATATAAAACTGTATCACCCATATAGGATTTCATATCAAGCTCTCTTTCCGTGGGCACAATTAACCATCAATACAAGAGCTTTTTTCCCTCCTCAGACTTTATATTCATAAAATGCTTTCCATGTTTTTTTTTCTTCTCTGTTTTTTTTTTTTTCTTTTCTTTGAAGACCGTCGTCGACACTGGGGAGCTGCTGGCCGGGGAGCTGGATCTACAAGTCTGATTACACCCGGCACTCTTAATTAAAGTTACACAGGTCTGAGTCAAAGGCTTTTTGACTGGTGTTGGTTTTTAAAGACATCTCGTCACGCCTCGCTAAGCATTGCTGTAATTTGCAGCCACTCCGATGTGTCCAAAAAAACTCGGCTTACTCTTTCTCTCCAGCTTAAGACCGCACAGCCAATTTAAGTCTGGTACTTTTCAGAAACCGCCCTTAAAACATCAATCATAGAGAGCTGAGAGGCCCGTTAAGATTGGCGAGGTTGAGATTCAAGAGGCAGCCCTGAATTCTGATTAATTTCATATACCTGACAGGCAAAACATATTTAAGGGATTAAGACATATAATGGCAAATTTGGAAACATAAATGATGCAATAAAAACACAGTCTGAGAAAATATATTCCTATCCCTACAAAGTGAGTGACGGTACAGAATTAAAAGTTGTTTTTTTTTAAGGAAAGAAAGTCAGTTAAACCTCAGTAGGGGGAACATTTTAGAAAATGTCGATGATTTTCTGACGTCATGTGATGCCATTTTTGGGTAAGATCTCCATATTATATTCAGAGAAGCAGGTTTATCCGGAGTTGTCTGAAAATCTTTGCTGAGAGAAACCAGAAAAAACTCTTCATACTCGTCCAGATTTGTAGGTTTTACAGATAAAACGCTGCATCTTTGAAGAGGCATATGGACAGTAAAGATATGTGTAGGTAGGTAGTTACCTGGTGGGGCTACCATTCTCTGCCATTTTTGGAATAGGCATGTCTTGAGGCAGTCCCGGGGGCTGAGGTTGTAGGTCTTGTGCCTTGACATGAGCTCCTGCATGGGCTCCAGGATGACACACAACTGCTGACACAATGGGACAAACAACACGTCCAATTAAAACAGGTTTATTAAACGTTTGATGAGAGGACAGCGTCCCGTCCACCGCTGCAGCCTCTTATCAAGGTAAAGCAAAACAACGTCCATAAAAACACTGAGTTTGTTGCTCAATTAATCACCCCCAGACTGACTTTGAGTGATTAATAGTGCAGTAAATCTACCTTTTATAGACACTATTAATAAAGCACCTTAAAAAAAAAAAGGTTTATTGTCAAGAAGAGCGTTAGAGAGATAGAGAGAGAAAGATGGGTGATACATTTTAATATGAGCAGCCTTTGCTGAGCAGTTTACAACATGTGTATGACACATTCATGCGTCAATACACACACACTTTGAAAACAGTCCCTTGTTCCCACACTGAAGTCCAACAATATTCTCCAGTTAAAAGACAATATTCTGGAGAAAACTGTAAATCTCTGGTGATCAACAGTGAGAGGAACCAGGGGTCAGCCTGTCATCTTAAATACATCAGGCTTAGCTTGTCCAGATAACATCTGGATAACATTACTGGTCAACCCCCCTCTCCCTTCTTTAATAGCAGCACCCGTCCAAATGCTTGTTGGTGCAGTCAGTGTTTGGACGGTTATAGTGCTGTCTTATTGCTGGACCAATCACAGAGTTACACTCCGAGCAACCATGTCCGTCTTTTTCTTCTAACTGGATAAAACTGTTTTCTTTTTTCTTCCTGACTTTCGAACATTTGACCATATACCCACCTCTCCCAGCTTCTGACACCCGCAACAGCTTTTGTTTTTTAAATTATCAACATTTAAAAACTATGGTATTTTAATGAGCACTCTATGTCATATTCCCATTGCCATATTGTTTGGCTGACATAATGTTGTAAGGACCCGAATCTTGGAACGTATGAACTATCGGTCTTATGATGGATAAGCCTCTGGGGGGCAAAGGGGCTATATTTTTGGGGTTCCGGTGTAGCCAGAGGATATCCGGGCCAAGACTTCCTTTTCCACGCACTGCTCATTATTTACAGTCTGATTAGCAACTTGAGATGCGAGACTGGAGTTGAAAAACGACATCTACAACCGGACTGTTTCACAAGCAGCCAGATTGCAAGCTAATTTTAAACAAGTAAAAAGTTAAATCACTGTCAGACGATAGCCGGGGGGTACCAAGATTGCATTTCGGCCAATTCCTTCCGCATTGGCCGAAAATGTCATGCTCAGGATGTATCTTGGTCACAATTCTTTAAAAAACAAATCTAAGGAATCTGTATCAAGATTGTAAAAAAAACAACTATTGGCAGATATATTGTTATCAGATATTTTTAACTCAAAAATATCTATCAGTGTCATCCTCAAAAATCCAGTATCGGTAGGGCTATAGTTCCTATAGTTTCTTACCCATGTGTTTTGTTCTTTATATTACATTCTGGGCTGAATAATCAACACTTTCTAACTCCCAACTCGTCGCACATGGACGTTTTGGTCAGAACCTTTTGGTGTCACTTTTTAACATGCAGGGTAGTCCTATTTTAACACCTGGGTAACGTTGTGAATTCAAACAAAACCACTTGGTTAGGTTTAGGAAAAGATCAAGTTAAAATAAATCAACGTTGACTTTTTGGGACACGATCAAAGGTCTCCTGGGTGAAAGTCCTGCGTTTGTTTCACCTATCCACCACCCTGACCTCCACCTTACGCTCTTTATACTATGTCACCTGACTTCCTCATTTGATCCTGTCATAATTACTGCGGCCACTGGAGGCAGCCCTGCCCGTGCAAAACTGATGGTAGAGGGGTATGTGGGTATGTCATAGTTTGAAGCGTATAGGGCCACTGACAAAGCTGCCAATTTCACAAGTTGGGAGTGAAAATACGCTGGAATAATCTACCCAGCAGAACAAGTCCAGACCAACTCAGTCGAACTGTTCAAAGCAACAAGTTCTTGAAAGTAAATGACTAAATATGTCGGTTGTAATTTCCTTACAAAACAACGCTGATCTGATGCCCCTATCGGTAGTTATTTGTCTGTGCCTGTTGTTGCTGCAAAAATAAAAACATTTTTAATCTGCCATTGCTATGGGTGAGGTTTGGTTAAGTTTAAAAGGACAAAAAGGACTTGCGGTCATGGTTAAAAGAAACCAATGCTGAAGAGAATTCAACAGCAGTCTCCCATGTCAAAGACCAAGAAGAACATATTAGAAATAGTAGAGGTCATTAATCTGATGCAACAGAGGTTTTGGCCACTAACTCTAACCCTACATAGCTGTGGTACGGCTGACCAGGAAAGCAGTCGATGAAGTCGCTGTTAGCGTTTCTCGATCAGAGTGATGTAAGGTCAAAAATTACTGGAGTGAAAGTAGGCGTGGGTTTACTAACTAACTCAAGGGCACTTTGACAGTCGTTACTGAGAGAGAGGAGACTGTTAATCATTCACTGCATGCTCAGATGATCTCCTCTGACCTTCAGCATCCCACCACCCCTACAGTACATTTCTGATGTCAATTCTAATCAACATGCTCATCCTGTCTTCAGCCGTACTGTACAGCAACTTGGAGTAAAAAGAAAAAGACAAGGGCAGGTATCACGTATATGTATCTATCTATGACCTACTACTGTGTGTTAAGCAGGTGTGGAGGCTTTTATACAAATCACCTCACAACACCAGGGATCCTTTAGCATGATGGATGTTTACCAGTCCGGGGTTTCAAACCAGTCATTCTAACAACCGTATCTGCTAACGCCAAATTACCCTACATAAACATAGTAATGTCGGTTCCCTGTGTAAGGACGGCAGTGTTTTGATGCCATGCAGCTCGAGGTAAAGTGAACATCCCTGTAGCAGACTAATCCCATGTTCTCCTCTGATAGTTCCCTCCTGACACAGTAATATCCCTCCACAGCTCAGCCAACAAGCCCTGGCTCTCAGCCTGAAAACAAGGGCTATTTTCAGGCTGAATAGTAGGAAGCCAGCAGCTCCAATACATGGAAAGGCTTAAATACTCCAAATGAAAAAAAAGATAGAGAGAGAGAGAGAGAGAGAGAGAGAGAGAGAGTGAGAGAGAGAGAAAGGCCGGTTGTAACCCCTTTATCCAGGAAATAGTCGGTCCCTGTTGGAAGGACTGATAAACGCTGGGAAAGGCCTTACGTGAGGAAAAGGGTGTATTTTATTTTGACATCCTTGGATAACAGTAGGGGAAAATATAATTTGCAAAGTGTGTGATATGATGAATAACAGTGGCTGCCCAGCAGGTGTTTCCCAATCTGGGGATCGGAACCCCCAAAAGTAACCTTGCACGGCAGCTGGATTCTCACGACATGATACGTGGTATCAAATGTCACACGAAAATCCATCTTATCAGGGTTCAAGTAATGCGTCTGTGTCCAGCTCACCAGACAACGGACCAATCGGCGTCCAGTGAGGAGCTACGGGCGTGGCTTATGTTTGTGCGGTACTGTATAGCGTGAGACGACACGGAGAGGCGACCGTTCGTTCTAAACAGCAATGGCGGCTCCTGAAGAGGTTAGCGTAGATGCTGCAATGATAGCATCAGTTATATCAGAACTGGAGAGTATTTCTTCATTGAAAGAAGAGCAAAGAACGGCACTGAAGGCGATGATTTTAGGCTTCAGTTAGTTTCCCTTTCGTTAGTTTGATTGACAGACGGTTCATCCAATCACCTGCCAAGCATTGTTTGAAAGTACTTGCCCTTTTCCAAACAGTTTCCAATGACGGCTTCTCGGATGGTTCTGTGTAACAAACCATCTGACAGGGTCAGGTTACCCAAAAAAAGGGGTCGCAAGATGAATCTAAATGTATTGTGAAGTAAGAAAAATATGTTTGTTTGTCAGACTTTTCTGTAATCTTTGCTTTGTTCTTGTGAAATATTGTAAAGTATTATCTCTTCAGGCCTTAAAATAGTATCCAAGTGAGTTTGCCATGTTATGATTTGAGCATATTTTTTTATGCTAAATGCAGTACCTGTGAGGGTTTACCATTATTTTGTGTTGTTAATTGATTTCCAATAATACATACATACATACATTTGCATAATGCAAGCCTATTTGTCCACTCCCATGTTGATAAGAGTATTAAATACTTGACAAATCTCCCTTTAAGGTACATTTTGAACAGATAAAAAAGTGTGATTAATTTACAATTAAACACAATTAACTATTTTAATTGCTTGACAGCCCTAGAAATATTGTTATAGTAGGTTACCTCAATAGGGGTCGCAAAATGAATCTAAAGGTATTGTGAGAGTAAAAAAACATATTTGTTTGTCAGACTTTTCTGTAATCTTTATTTTATTTGTGAAACATTGTTAAGTTTTATCTCTTCAGGTCTTAAAAATAGTATCCAAGTGAAACAGTCTACTAATCAGTGAGGGTCTGAAGGGTCACAAAAAGACAAAAAAGGTTGGGAACCACGTCTTTACAGGATACAATGAAATCTAAATTAAACACTGAATCTGTAACTAAGCCTTCAAATCTGTCTTCTTACGTCGGCAATCTTTGTAAACACATGCTTAAAATGCAATTTCAATAAACTAAATACAATTGCTTTTAAACTACTCGTGAAATAATCTGTAGTTTATGGTGTTTTCATTACAACTGGAATGAAAGCAAACCTCAGACGAAGGTTAAATCCCTCGTTAAGATGAATGCTTTCCGTAGCATTTTAAATAAAACCACATTGTGTTCCGGGAAAGTTCCTAATTTAGCTGACGCTCGGGGATTTATGTGAAATATTTCAGGTTTAGACCACTGAGGCAATGCGAGTCATTTCGACAAACTAACCATTCTTCAAAAAGCAAAGCTGGGTCTATTTAGACACAAACAACCATAAAACGCATGTTGTCAGCAAACAGAAAACGAGGCATGATCCCCGTTTCATTGTTTCGTTTGCTGAGCACTGACCATCTGAATCACCAAAAATAAAGAATCAACAGAAGCCAAATCTTTTAGTGTGTAATTACAGATACTTGAATTATGTGTTTTCTCTTTCAGCCGCATTACAGTTGCTTTCTGTATAGAAAATCATTGTTATAGGAAAACAAAAACAGCCACCCTGCTCCCCTCTCCCTCTCTGTGTCTTTCTTCACTCAGTTATTATAAGCAGCGGAGGTGCCGTTCCCTGATTCGCGCGCCATTTCACAATTATGAGTCTCAACAGGGAGCGTTCATTAATGTTATGCTAATTTTCTGTATCCAATTAATTCTTCTCTCTCCCCATCTCTCTCCCGCTCGCTCTTGTTCTCCCATTTGGAAATCGTAGCTGTCAGTCAACTGTGGCGTCGAGAAACACAAACAAAACCCTGTGAAATAATCACTAATGTATTCAGCCGGCTTATACTTCCTATTTCCCTAAATTATAATGCTGCGGTCAGGTAGAAAAACATGTATAGGCGGAGAGTAAAGAAGAAATAAGTGCTTATATTTTTGTTTTGATGCCATGCACTTTTGAAATTATACACTCGGGTTTCAAACGCCCGAGAGTCATAAAACGTGTTCAGCACATAAACAAAAGCATAAGCTTTCAATTCCAGTAAGACAGAGAAAAATAGTTGCATTTACAGTCACGATATGACCTTAAATAAACGAAAGAGTTAATATGAGAACGTAGAAAAGCATCTCTTATTCAAACTTGAATATTCAAACACTGAATATACCTCTAAATTCAACATTTGAAATAAAATATTACAGATTTATTGCGGAGCAGGTGATGTAATCACGCCACGACCATATTTAATATGACAAAACATGAATAATCTACATAATAAAGAACACATTTATGCTGTCTAGACACATAAGTATGAGAGAGTTACTAGGAAAGCATGAGCAACATGAATTACTTCATTTAAAGATGGACAGGAATTGTTCCTCGGAGTGCATTAAAGTGTGAGGAGATGAGAACAAAAACAAAAGCAGAATGACAATCATAGAAATTGTCAGACACATACACACACACACAGATAGTCCTTACCCTGAGGTAGTTGAGGGTGAAGTTGGTCAAACCCATGCGAGTGATGTTTTTGGACAGTTGTTCCAGCACCTGAGGGTCTTGTGCCTGAAGTCAGCAGCGGAGAAAAAAAGTACAAATATAAGCTATATATTCTGCACATCTTTATTTTGTTATGTTTGTATTCAACTGACTACGAATAAACTAATTATCTACAGGCAATTAGGCTAATTGGCATTCATCAGATAAATGCACATTCGACACATTCACACCCTCGAGTCATAAATGCAACTACTTAACATTGTTATCGCAGTTGTGCCGTGAAGCTGAATGGAAGTATTTCAGGCCTTCATTTCACACTGTTGTCAAACTGTGAGGCTAATTAATCAATATCATTTTGTCATTCCATTTAAATTTCCACACATTTTCAATTTCGTATCTTTGCTGGATTTGATGATGTTGTTCAGCGTATGTATGTTTGTATGTATGTATGTATGTAGGGTCTGGGCAGCGGGGAAAATTAGTTTGATTATGTGAAGTTGTTGTGCAAAAATCTGCACCCATCCATTTTTTTGTATTGTGCTTTATTGTTTTTGTGAAGCTGCTCGATCCCGTTGACAGTTGCATCATTCATATAAAACTATGGCTGTCAAAGTAAACATGACAATAACGCAAAAATAATTAACGCATTCGATATTTCCGAGGTTGTAGCGAGCTCAGTTTTAAAGCTAGAGTGAAGATAGCAGCATTGTTTGAAACTAGAAAACCTGAGGAATCCATTGACACCAACCATGTCATAGTAGCTTGTTGTGAAGTAGGCTAAATAACGCTCCAGAATTAAGCTAAATGTTGGCGAGGAAAAACTGGCATGGCCATCTTCAAAGGGTTCCCTTGACCTTTGACCTTTGACCTCAAGATATGTGAATGAAAATAGGTTCTATTGGTACCCACGAGTCTCCCCTTTACAGACATGCCCACTTTATGATAATCACATGCAGTTTGGGGCAAGTCATAGTCAAGTCAACACACTTACACACTGACAGCTGTTGTTGCCTGTTAGGCTGCAGTTTGCCATGTTATGATTCGAGCATATTTTTTAATGCTAAATGCAGTACCTGTGAGGGTTTCTGGACAATATGTGTCATTGTTTTGTGTTGCTAATTGATTTCAAATAATACATATATACATACATTTGCACAAAACAGCATATTTGCCCACTCCCATGTTGATAAGAGGATTAAATACTTGACAAATCTCCCTTTACGGTACATTTTGAACAGATAAAAAATTTGCAATTAATCAAAATTAACTATGGACAATCATGTGATTCATCTCGATTAAATATTTTAATCGACTGACAGCCCTACATAAAACATTAAGAACTGACCGCTATCTTCAAATAAAAAAATCAGCACTGCATAAATTAACTGATTGCAAAATAGAAAACTCCTGGATTATGCAGCATGTGTAGGAGTAAAGAATGCATCTTAAATAAGAACAAAGCCAAGATAGCAATTATAGGAGGACTATTCACCGAGCTTGTTTGCCGCTCCAACAATAAGCAGTCAAATCATAAGAAGCAGTAGGTATTGACAGAGCAAAACATAGCCCAGGCTGAGGAGAAGCACACTCGCATTCACCGCCTCATGAAAAATGCATAATTCTATCTCCAGTCGCATCTCTGTGTGGAGAAAGTCAAGAGGGAAGCGAAAGAGTTCTTCTGTACCGTCAGCAGACCGACATGAGTGACGGGAGGATTGAATTAGTGTGCATTATTTGGCCGACGGCGGATCAGAATCTGAATTACTTTACTCATCAAGTAGAATTAGTCTAAATGCACTGTACAGGAAATCTGTCTCGACAGCACTGGTGCAGCCACGTATCAACAGCAATGTGTGACGGGTAAAACGCCGGCACATATGGTGCAGGGACGACACAGACACTCAGTTCAAGACGACAAAGACACACAAACAACTGAATACACACTCTAGAAAAACACATTCAGCGTTTAAGATGCATGTTAACGGCCCAAATAAGATGTTTAAACAGTGAAGGAGCTCCACAGTACATTAAAACCAATGTTAGAGAAGTCTGGATGCTGCTCAGCAGTGGTGCAATGTCACTAAATAAGTATAATTTGAGGTACTTTTTTATGATACTACTACATTTGAGAGGGAAATATTGCCCTCTTTACATACAAAAAACATGATCAACTTATGAAATATGACCCATTGTTAGGGATTAAAGTACCCATCTTTATATAATGTAGTTAAAGTTAGCTTTGACCCAGTAAAATGCTGCTTCTACATTAATGAAATGTAATAATAATCAAATAATATAATATATAACAATCACAGGGGCCGATTTTCAGCATACAAAATACTTACTTTTTATACTTTGAGCACATTTTCCTGATAATACTATTATATAGAACACCGTTGTTTATGTTTATGTTTATTTTATTTAGAAAGGTGCAATTCACATTAATTAACATGAGCCATTATGCAAATGTGACAGATTTAGCCATACAGGCTAATTTTTATCTGCAATTCCTAGCAAGTTGATGGCATTAAAGAAAACATACATTAGCACAATTGAAAGCACATAAGCACATAATTATATTGTATTGCTGACTACTTCTTACTATTCACTATCCATTTGGATGTTAATGCCTCTTTGTAGACTGTATGTTGTATTACTGCTGCCATTAATGTGTTTAACAGCCGCTGTATCTTTGCCATGCTGCATTATTCGTAATTAATTCGAATTTATCTATATGTACCTGTAAGTTGTGTTATTGTTACTTTTACTTAGGTAAAGGATTTTTTGGGATATTAAAGCTGAACCTGAACTTGAAACAAACATCAACGAAAGGTTTCTGAAGGGACTTAATGAAGGCAAAGGTTTGCTGCTGGCTGCCAACGAGCACTATTAAAGCCGTCGTCACAACAAATGTAAGAATAAGTAAAACACTAAACGTCTTATTGAACAAAAAACAATCGACAATTTTGATTCTGACTTCAAAACAGGTGAGTTTCTGAAGTCAGCATCTAGTGGGCGCTACAGGAACTGCAGAAACAAACACCTACTCCTCCCATGATAATATGTAGTAATTCCTTGGCTACATTTCAAGTTAAAACAATTACACTATGTTATTCTAATGCTTATGTGCTTATACTTAAAGTGTATTGTTTGATACTATTTCAATCACACCTCTAGCATCTATCATACTAATATCAAATACAGGCTGCTCCTTTATAAACTTCTGAAAACTAAAATAAGAACAAACTTTATTTCTTTTCCAAACATTTCCTCTTGTTAAAAAAAGAAGTGCAGCAGTAGCTCGGCTCTCATCAAAAAAAAAACTGGGCCCTGCTACATCTGTACTGGTATCTAGCAGTTTCAACTTTCCTGTTCTGACTCCCATGTGTCCGTATCTGCTTTCATTAGTCCAGGCAACGATCAAAAGACTGAACTCACACACTCGCACACAAATCACTGAAGATCTGGCCAGGACCCACAAAACCCCACAATATCCCACTCTCCAGGAATTAGTGTGAATACCCTGAGGGGCCAATTTATTGGTGAGTGAAATTCATATGAAGATTTGGCCAAAAAAAAAGAAGCCGGCTACACGGACGAAGCTGCCTCTTGCACACACCTTTAGATCCGTGGGGGTAAATGGAAAATACTTGGAATGAATCTCATTTTATTCATCATTTAAATGGGAGGAGCTGCATGTATACTAACTGTATTGGATATCACTGCTAAAAACTATTGCTTTTTTTGGGTAATATTTCTCACCAAAGCCCCTTTTCAACAGGGAATACGTAACATTACTGGCTTCATCTATCTGTTAAAGTAATGTCTTTTGTCATCCAGACATTGGTGACTTTTATGTAAATGTTCCCTACGGCTCTTTTCAAACATGACAGGACATTTACGGAAAGAGAGGAGGCGTCGTCACCGCTGTGAAACAGCTGTGAGTTGAGAAGTTTAATGATATGAATGGAGGAAGGTGTTTTCTGTTCTCTCACAGGCTGCATCACTGATGGATTTTTATCTTTCCCTTGAAGCTTTAATTTATGACGATCTTCTGGTGAATTTCCTAATAAATGTTCTCATCAATTTCATCGTTTATTAGGTAGCGAACTCCGCTGACTGTTTTATAAAGTCTGACGTTCAGGTGGGAATTTCTGTTTTCTCACAAGCTGTAGATAAAGTGTTTTGCTGGCTATTCTTTTAAGATGAAAGATGAAAATACAAGGAAGGAGACAGCTGGTCGTTGGTTGTACAGGATTTTGAGTCGGCTCCTTCAAACTGGTTCATATTTTAGTAAATTGATTTAATTTCCTTTCAGCATGGGAGATGATATTTGGGTAAAATATTATAGAGATCCTAATCAAGTGAACAAGACGTGCATTTAAATTCTCTTTGTGTACTTAACTCAGTGGGCAACCTCTAGATCTGAAAAGTGAAGCCAATGCGGAAGTGTTTTAAACCTGCATTCTTTCTAACAGCCAGCAGGGGGCGACTCCTCTGGTTGCAAAAAGAAGTCTGATTGTATAGAAGTCTTTGAGAAAATGAGCCTACTTCTCACTTGATTTATTACCTCAGTAAACATTGTAATCATGAGTTTATGATCTCAATCGCTAATTTCAAGTCTTCTTCAATACAGCATGATGTTCATTTGGTAAATTATGGTCCCATTTAGAGTCAAATAGACCATAAAGCAGGGGATGCTTTAGGGTGTGGCTACCTTGTGATTGACAGGTCGCTAACAAGGCGTTGTCCGGTCTGGGAGTTGTGCGCGTTTTTGTCTTTAATTGTTTCAAAGTGTGTTTTCAATTCACAAGAGTGAAAACAATTTTGGTCGCCTAAAAATGTCTTATTCAGTGTTCGGTTGTTCTTAGCTCCACCCTCGCGTGTCACTTCTGGTTGCAAAATGGCGACGGCCAAAATGCCGAACTCGAGGCTTCAAAACAGCAGTCCACAAACCAATGAGTGACGCCACGGTGAGTAGATCCACTTCTTATATACAGTCTATGATTTAACTATGTGCTGCCATATCAGCATTAGCATTGGAGTCAGACTTATGCTGCATTAAGGTTTGTGCAAATGTTGGTATAGGTCCGACCTGGTAAGATTACTGTCATGACTTTAACACACAGTAAAAGTGTCTCGGCCGCTTACGTAGACATGAGACCAACACGTGTACAGAGGTGTATGTCTGAAAGAGAGTTTTGTATATAAAAGCACCACTATACGTCATTGGGGCCAATGTGAATATACACTCAGTTGCCAGTTTATTAGGTACACCTAGCTTTAAGTAATGCTGTCTAATACAACAGTCCATGGTTATAATGTTCAGTTTTGTGCAGTTTGTGGTGCTGTTGGATTGTATTGTGTAATACAGGGAGGTGTTCCTGTTATTTGCAGTAACCCAGCCTCACTGATAGAAACTGGGGTGGACAAAATAATAGAAACAGTCACCATGTCTTATTTGGCTTCCTTTATTTATAGAATGATTGTATTATTTTTCCCTAGCGGTCGGGCTGTATCCTTCAGTTCAAAATCATGTCGAAAAAAAGAAGACCTTCTGCTACAGTAGCTCCGGCTTCACTCCACGGCTGCAGTGACTAAATGTGTGTTACACTTTTAGTCACTTAAGCAGATTATTCATTCGACCTTGTTTTTTTTTCTCTCTCTCCCTTTTCAGACAAGGGCCCTTTTTTTATCCTCAGTGGCCTTTGATGTCTGCAAATAAATTGGTTTGCAAAAAAACCCTACAAACTGCTTTGTTGGCGTTTAAATTTCATATGCTCATGAATAGCTTCTAAAAAGTGTCTTGGCAGAGTGCAGAGACCCCCTTTAGGATTGAAAAAGTGACACCTAAAAACTCTGGGAGGGGTTTGGTCGCGTGTTAATGATGTCACACTCACGTGCATGGCCAGGATGCTGCGGGGGATGAGCTCTCGGTACTGCCGGATGGTAAAGTGCCACGTCTTGATCCTCATCAGATCATCAAAGGCAAACTCCAGTATCAAACGACCCTCTGTACAAACCTGGACAAAGATCACATAGTTAGCGTTACTTTACATTTCTCCTCAGCCTCATATCTCTTCCAGTAATCTTTAACCGGCTGGCAGGCGGCCGTCAGCTGATTTGGACACAGACAAAAAACAGAAATCAGTGGTTATTGGCCAGGCGTGATTTCTGATAAAAAACGCTGGAAGGGTTTCGTCTCCGTTTTGGAATTTGTTCAAGGACTTTGTAGAACGGAGCGAGCTATTATGCGCCCAATATTTACTCCGCTCGCTTCCCTCATTCAGAGCATCTGTCCTTGGGCCTCTCAACCATCCAGCTATTTCTAAAATGTGAAAATAAATGTAATCTGGAGAGGGGTGTGTTTACACCAGAGACAAAAGAACTTCAGGTCAGAGAGAGTTGCCAATTAGGAGGAGAGAGAGAGAGAGAGAGCGAGAGAGAGAGAGAGAGAGAGAGAGAGGAGAAAAAAAAAACATTTTTTCGCCCCTTTAGCTGAATTCAGCGCTTGCCGGGGCCCTTGCGCTTCTCCCATATTTCGTTGCTGTGACAACCGCGGAGAGAGAGGAGAGAGACAGACAGAGAGAAGGGGGAAAAAAAAATCAGCTGATTAGTTGGCATGGCAACGGCAAAGATGTAATCCCACCAGACACACTCTAATCAATGCCCCCAGCGCAGATGGTCTCCTGAGGATCAGCAAGAAAGAGGCTAGCGGCCATATTGCACCCCCACCCCCCCACCGCCAACCTCCCCACCCTCTTTCCCCACTTCCCACCCACCACCCACCTACCTACCCCTGCTGGTCACGTGCTTCACCGCTAACTCAAAAAAATAAGTATAAATAGAAGCTCGACTGCTTCAAAAAACCCTGAATGTAGAGCTGTAAAATGTGGATACTGTATAATGTTCTCACTCTTTGTGCAACAATGCATTTCCAGAGTTATTGAGATTACAATATAGAGAGAGTTTTGTTCCACAATGTGACACCTGCTATTAAAAATAAACTGATTAGAACAAATGAAGAACGACAGCAACTTTTGAAAGCCAGTAGCTGCACTTTTTTACACGGCACCTGTCCAGAATGAACTAAACCACCACGTTAGGGCCTCTATCCGGATACAGGTAATTTCATATCTCGATAACAATATATATCATGATTTAGCAAGTTTTCTGGTAATTCGATAAATAAATATTCTATATCAAATAACCACATTGTAAAGCCTATTTTTGTGTGAATTAAATACTTGACAAATCATTACTACAGAGTATTTTCTCATTTAATTAAGAACTTTATCAGTTTCATGTGAAATTATAGAGAAAAAATAAATAAATATTTCCAGCTATACACTAACTATGTTAACATGAATGCACACAAATAATCAGATAAAGACAATATTTTGATTTAACTGAGGAGTTTGATCAGATTTTCTGAGAAATAAGTTAGTATGTGCTTGTTACTATCAATTTAGACGACGTAATTATGCATCACGATATCTCTATATATGATTTCATCATGATGTGATTTCATTGAAAGACAATAAATTATTATATTAAATTATTTCCCTAAACCACGTATACCTGTACCTTGTCCTTTGTTACATATCTCTATTACTGTTATCACTATGGGAATAGTATGAGTAGCAGTAATATAGTGTAGATTGCATTAGATAACTTATATTACTACTTTATTATTATTATTGTATGTTTATATCATATTATATGCTATTATATCTTCTCCGTTTCCAATATATATATTGCATAATATTGTATCATTACGTTATCTACTTTATAGTAAAATGACTTCCATTTATATAGATTTCTTTTTGGCTGGATGACTATTAAAAACTTGAGCTGTGCTTCAGGAAGGGAACTTTTTTGTAGCATATTTTATTTGCCAGGTTTGGAAGGGAAGGCAGAATATTTTGTTTAAGACCGAGCGGTCGCTACATACTTTAATACATTATTATATATATTGTCTTTATCATCGATGCTGATACCTATATTCACATCATGGCTGCAAGAGTTACCACTGGACCACAGTTTACTTATATAGTCTGAGGTATTGTAATGTATATACCGTATATAGACTTTTAATATCATCGTTATTTTATTCATTTTATTCAAATCAGTTTTTTTCTAATCTCTTGGCTCTTATCTGTGCTGCTGGAACATGTGACTTCTCCCCCCAGGGGTGAATGAAGTCTTGCCTTTTTTTATACTGAATGAGGAACTTTGGGTTCTGATTTCATTTCTTCTTAAAATACATATATAGCATTTTTGGAAATTAACACTTCCTTTTCACTGACTGACACAATTCGATGCTGGTTTTACGTGCAAACACATCTGGAATCTGCACAGTTGGGATAAAGGGCTTGTCTGAGCTAGATAAGTGTGGATTAGACTAAAGCAATGTTTGGAAATAATCCTTGGTGTTTAATGGACACTAAAAAATGGCCTTTATCTTGTATTTTTATATTTAGTCTAATTCCTACAGCAGATTGTCCAACAGCTGACCTCAGTGTGAGAAGAGAGGATGCAACATGACTTGTAACACCCCCAAAATATAAAACAATACCTTCCCAAGAAGTCAAAGAGTGGGTGTAAACCATCGCTGTACAGTGAGAATTTAAAACTTAAAAAAAGGCATATACATGAAATATGACCTCTGTATTTATTCCAACGCATTTTTAGGAACAGTGGGCTGCTATAACGCACCCAGGGAGCAATTTGGGGTTCAGTGTCTCACTCAAGGACATTTCGACATGCAGACAGGAGGACCAGGGGATGGGACGACCCACTCTACCCACTGAGCTACAACCACCGAAACAATTAATTTCCAAATTTGAGAAATTTGACTGAAGAAAGCAGTGTATAAAATATGGCTGCATCTAGTGATGAGGTTGCAGAACGCAACCAAATGAAACTTCTCCTGCATGCCAAGCATGACGCAAAATTATGAAAACGCGATTGGCCCTATCTAGAGCCAGTGTTTGTTTTGTCTGTTCTGGGCTACCGTAGAAACATGGCGGCCAGCTCTGCTAAGAGGACCCACTCTGTATGTAGATATAAACAGCTAGAGACGAAAACGCAATGATTGGTTAACAAAACGTTCATTATTTTTGGTATAATATCTGTAACCTTTTTAATTTTAGTTTCCTTTTTTTATTATTATTATTTTTTTTTGCTTTGTTGTGTTTCCTTTTATTCTTTTATTTTGTTTATTATTTATTTCCTGTGTACCTTGGTTATATGTCATGATGGTGGCTCACATCTTGGAAAATAAAGTTATATACATATAAAGTCAATGATTCGTATTTGCAAGTGATTATGCACTAAAAAGACATACTAATTAATATTATATTTAATTTCTGCCAATAGATCCCCTAAATGTTACACACCGTTCCTTTAAAACCACATATATATCATTTATTTTGCAAAAGTACACTGAGGACTAAAACAACAAACAATATTTGTGTATTATAAACATACTGTATATGCATATTATTGAAGTTTTGACTCCAAAGTTATCAACACTTAACCCCCGGGTTCTCAGCCCATGTTGAATTATAAGAGGAAATGCTATAATTAATCCACTCGTACTCAAATTGCTGTTGAAACTGTGACTTCAGTGTTTTTCCTTCCCTCCTTTGAAATGAAATGCATCATGGTCATTATGTGTGTGGATGAGTTTTCATGCCCTTTGGGAAACCTATTAAAAGACCAAATACTTAGGCATGTATGAGGAAATAAGTACTTCTTTACATCACTCCTTTTTTTTGCAGATTTATGGTATTTAGCCACCAGCAGTGAAATAAGTTGAATTGTGTTTGCTAGTGAGCCGGTGTCCTCTGATGCTTTCAGGTGCTGTAGCCTACAGTGAAACAACGCTGCACTATTGATTTGTTTTTCCATAGTGCCAACTGTGTCTTTAGCATCGCCTCCACTATCGCTCTTATTTCTCCCCACAAGCTTTCTGCTTCACTGTAACTGATAAATAAATTGGCTAACCAGCTAAATCCGAACCAAAATAAGAATCACCTTAATTACCAAGTGGAATAGGAACTTGTCTTAGTGGCACTGGTGCAGAGACATTAACCACAAATGCAACCGAGGCAGCCCTTTTTCCACAGACTCCAGCATAGAGTCAATCATACAAAACTATTTATTTCTGAGAGAGCATTGGTTAAAATCTAATATTTCTCACAATAGCCGTAGCTAAATAGTGTTTCCTTATGAAAACTAAGAGGAAAGAAAAGCCCCCTGAATTAAAAAGTGGTCCATTAAATGGTACAGCCCCTCACAGAGAGTCCCCATTGATTTAAGAGCAGGGTCATAAATCTTCCACACAACGGGGCTGAGATCAGGGGATCTCCGGCTCAAAAGAGCAAGGAAAGAATAACAGCGACGTCCTGCTGCTGAGACACTATTCAATACTGTACCCAAACATGACAATCAATTAACAACAGAGGAGCTGAAGGTCATTAAATTGATTATTATGAGCACTCATGACTGCTTCTGGTGAATATAAATAGGATCAAAGTTGACTAAATATGCTCAATTACAGCGACAAGCTGCTGACAGGCTTTATAATACTGTACCTCAACACTCCACCTTCTGTATCAGGAAGATTAGAGAGTTTAAGATTATAGCATATATTGTTGTTTATGATTAATGTACATGTAGCAGGGCAATATATGGATATAATATGGATATTATGATATGACAATAGATATCGTCTTAGATTTTTGGATATCGTTATACGGCATAAGTGTTGTCTTTTACTTCTTATGGTTATTTATCAAAAATCTCATTGTGTAAATATTTTGTAAATCACTAATGGTCAACCCTACAGTATCGTTGCAATATTGATATTGAGGTATTTGGTAAAAAATATTGTGATATTTGATTTTCTCCATATCCCCCAGCCCTAAATGTAGATATAATCAACACTACTGTCAATATGTTAAGTTTAGAGCTCATAAGATTAGTCGATTAATTGATTAGTCACCACAAATTTAATTGGAAACAATTGCGTGAATCATTTAAATTGCTATTTAAGCAAAATTCACTGGTTTCAGCTTCTCTCATATGAATATTTTTCTTAGATTTCTAGGATAGTTACCTGAATATCTTTGGGTTTTGGACTGTTGGTCGTGTTCAGGGAACCTGTGTTTATACTATTTTCTGACATTTTACTGTACGGACCAAACGATGGATCAATTAATCGATGATGAAAATGATCATAAGTTGCAGCTTTAAGGTCGTTGCACACTGGGGATGTGACGAATAAACGACACGAAAATGCTAAATACTTGACTACGAATATTATGACTCGGGCTTTTATTGTGAAAGGTAAGAAGGGAAAGAGTGGATTTGGTCTGTGCTGCCTCTGTCAAGGTTGAAATTACTGGTTTGGACTACAGAGCCTCTGTGTTGCTGTTTCATAAATATAGGCACAACTCAACTGGTTCTGCACAACGTGATTGGTTGGTGACTTAATTCGCGGTTCAAAATCTCAGAAAAATCAACATTGTTCCGATTGTCTCTTTTTCACCGCGTTATATTTGTGCTCGGAAAAAATATATTGACATGCGAATGAATCGCTTGTGTGTTAAGGCCTTTAGCTGAGTTAAAGCAAATACATTAAGACGAGTGCGGCTGCAAGATGTTGTTGAACATGACAATCAACTTACAACTGTGAACTTGATTTATCATCTCCAATGAACTTTCTAAATCAATACACATTTGTTTTTAGGATAAATATGGTGTCGTTGTGTACAGCAGAATACATTTGAAACTTATGAATAGTATATGATTGGAGTTTCCCAGTGGCCTTATTAAGATGCTACAAACAGTAATTGTAGCATCACCGGTTTGATTGCAGCATGTGTTGAGAGCCCTCACCTCTCTCTCTCTCTCAGTGTTTTCTAAATATCCCTACTGTCTTCTGTCAATAAAGGTTAAAATGTCAACACGAATCTAAAAGTAATAATAGTATATAATAGTATATAATCTGAAGCTAAAACTGTCAGACGTGAATATGCAAATTAAATTGGGTGAAAAACGTGGTGGACTCTTGCACATGGTCTGTCCAAAATGTACGGAAAAAGCAGCTGCATTGTGGTCATGGACCTTCATTAGGAATAAAACAAACAATACAAACAAACAAATTCAGTAATTAATCTAAATGCAAAAACAATACATGCATAAAAAGATCAATGCATGTCATAGGAAATAGAATGAAAACCTGTGATGACAAAAAATAGGGATGTGTGTGACGCAAAATAACTTTAAAAAGACAAACAAATAAGGAAAGCAGAGGGGAGAGGGTTAGTCACCTACTCGGTATAGGTTTCCCATCATAACATAACATAACGTATGGGTAATATGAAGCTCTACTGTACTTAAAGATACAGGGGGTCATGTTCATTTGCAGTATTAAAAGGAATGTCAGCAGCTTGTTGTAATAGTTGAGCCTATCGTAGTTAACTCTGATCCTGTTTATATTCACCAGAGGAAGTCACCATGTCGTACATCTCATTATAATCAAATTAATAACCTTCATTGTCATTTTAAGGGACAGTATTGATTCTATTGCTTCTATGATATTCACGTATACCTTGAAATTAGGATTGACTAGTATTTTAAAAAGTATTATAACTGATAAAAGGTTGATTAACATGAATAGAATTGAATATCTACAATCATAACAGAAGCAGAGTGACAATTCCTGAAAAACTACAATCCAAGCAAAGCTCAGAAAAACACACACAGCTGATAACACATCCACTCGTCAATTTCTCCACTCAGGGAATTAAATTCACTTGAGTTGAGATCACCGTGTCACGAACTCGCCTTTTGCTCTTTGCTCGCCTCCCAGCGTGGAGGAACCCCCCAACTGGGCACCGGTAACAAGGGCCGTGCCCTCCGAGCTAACACACACTGGCCAGGGAAAAGCAAAGCCTGCTGGGTAGTGAATAGAGGTGCTGGGACCGCTGGGAGGTTGGGGGCTTTTGGTCAAATTGGCACCCTGTGTCACCTTGTCAACACCTCGCCGCCCTGCGAAACACGCGCACATTGTTCACCAGCACCCGGGTAGCAGCACCACCCACTCTAAGCTCCCTGCTAACTCCGCCAATTCGTTAGTGTGCAGCATCTCGCCAGGTGAGCGGCGGCGGGGGGAGAAAGAGAGGCACGAGACTGTGCTGAGCTCCTTCACTGCATCACTTTTCAACCATTACATCAACTTGTCAAACTATCTTATATATACTATATATATATATATAGTATATATACTATATATATCATTCCTTTTACAATGATTTGTAGTGAATGATTTGTTTTTCTTTCATTATAGTGCACCTTTTGTTATATTTTTAGAAAAACAACTTGTACCAGCTGCTTTGTGCCTCAAGGATAATTCTGGTTTATTATAGCTTGAGCCTATTTTCAGAGTTTTGGACTGTCATTTCTATTGGTCATGATCTGGGAACATGGTGATATCACTGCAATTACGCTACGAGAAACACAAGCCAAGACAATCAGACAAACTGTAAACAAGGTCACAGTTAAGCCAAATTATCTACCAGTGGTTCCCAAAGGGGGGTTCCTTGAAGGTTTTATAATGTTTTGGGACACATTTACTTAAACCACAATTCTATACTTTTGTTTTAAAATGAATCAGAACAGAGGAAATAAGAAATAAACACAATATAAAAACCCTCTTAAATCCGTGGTTATGCTGCAGCTCAGATTGGTGACATGACAGCTTAATGGTTGCCAATGCTAAATGTTTTCTGGAACATGGGTTTTCCAGATGCACAGAGCAAGCGAAGGAAAGCTGGAAAGATGCTGATACATGTTGAATATGAAGGAGTGCTTTGTTTTGAAACTAACCGCATATCTAAACCACATTATTTGGGGGTAAAACCAAAAGTTTGCACATCTAAAATGTTGGTGCCTCATTGCACAGGAAAAATGTGAATGCACAAATATGGCAAGAACGGCAGGAATGATAATGTTTCGGTAGCAGTTTCACTGTTCTGTTGATGCGGACCTATAGTATGTGTCTGAAATAAAGTTGAATGATTCGTTTTCTCCTCAAAACTAGTTGGCTAAAAACAGTGTTAATTTCTTTAACTAAAAATATGACTAAATATATTTGTCAATCAGCCATGTCTCCTAAAAATTATGTTCCCATACAACTAAACTACATTCTCGATTACGTTTGGAAGGAAACATATTTTGTCCTGGATTGCGTTCGTCTTTGACGTATCACAAAAACGTTTGTAAGTCCGCGGATGGCCGCGGCGAGTGATGTAGTACAATGAGCGACGCACAGAGCATGTGACCTAGTATATTGACGACTTCCCCCAGGAGACTGCTGTCCGTGTCCCATGTGAAACATTTTAAACCTAACCATGTAGTTTTGTTGCATTTTTTGTTTTGTTTGAATTTACTAAATTAACCTTGTGTAGTGTACGTGTAGTTGTGGTTTTCTTTGACTAAGATATGACTAAACTGCCCAGACTTTTAGTCAACTAAAACGTGACAGAAGAAAAAAGACGAGGCTGACTAAATATGATAAAAACTAACGAGGACATTTGACAAGACTAAATAAAAAAAAAAATAGCTGACAAAATTAACACTAGCTATAAAAATAAAGGTCACATTACTGTATGGCTTACAATATGGGAAACTTGTCAGTTACCATCTTAGTTAACATTTGTACTGTTTATATGTTTATCTTTTGAATGCTTAACTATATTAACCCGTATAGGTATTATAGTAACTAACTGTGTTGGATTTGTTGGTATTATGTCAGCCCGTCATTTGGACTCCTGCATCTTTACTACTGTATGTTTACACCGAGGATCACAATGGCAATTAGTCTTTTTTGTTTTACCCTTGACCTTTATATTTTTGTGTATGATTTGACGTCCTTCTTTGTCGACATGTCAAATAAAATAAAGTACGATCGTCTGACTGCTGGTGTTACTCTCCCTGTACGATGTCTTTTTAGCGTCCCAGATCTCAGCAATTAACTTGGTGACTACGGTGTCGTTATTACTGACAGGAAGGATCGCTAAAACTACAAAAAATAAAGCCCCAAATTGTAATAAACCAGAGCTATCCTTTAAATATGGCCATGCCAATAAAACCAAATCTGAATTAGAAATTTTGAAAGAGAACGAGAGAGCGAGAGAGAGAGAGAGTGTGAGAGAGAGAGAGACGAGCAAAGAAAGAGACAGATACAGGCAGAGAGAGAGAGAGAGAGAGAGAGTGGGAGAGCAAGAGAGCGAGTTGGGAGCTGGGGATGATTTCTCTAGGGATGAAGGATGCGAGTGTGTGTGCATGTGTGTGTGTGCGTGCATGTGTGTGTG